>LOND01007031.1:9508-22293 GCA_014220965.1 Paragonimus kellicotti
ATAAACATTATTGGAGAAGCCGTAAACCTTCTGGTTCTGGACAGAAGAACGCAGAATATTAAATGTTCACTCGTTTAACACTGGTCATGAACATAAATAACTAATGGTTAGTGAATTATACAATTCACAACCAAGTGAAATTTGTGCACCGAATATAACCGTCATCAAATATTAACCAATAATGCGGTAGCGTGGACAATTCAACGAGGCGGTATAAAATAATCAAAAGGGAGAGTCCAGGTGGGAGTTTGTGGCAACAATGCAGAATGTGTTACGTGTAATAATGTGAGAAATGTCCAAGTAATCCATGTACTAAGCAAATAAGGATATATATATATATATAAAAAACGTACAGTACGATCGTTTGAACAGTGGAGTATGAGTACAGGAGCAGTTGGGATTGGCGTTGTGTGGGCCATCGGTCTTGGATGGGCAAAACGTGGGTACAGTAATAAGTTCACAGTAATATCACTTTTTTATGTAAAAATGTACAATAATGAACGAACCGTTTAGTTATATTCGATAAAACGCTCACTCCTCTATGTCATAGGGGTTTCCTAGACGGGTCAAGGATTCATGAGCGCTTCCTTTTCAACTACATGCAGTAGCTCCGTAATTACTTTGATTCACATCGGTGAGGAGCTCGACGGCGTGGCACCAATCTGCGTTGCATGGGATGGCTGCCTATGATACTACTATCGTATTTTTCCGTTGCAACGGAAGATATTCTATCGTTCTACGTTTCCAGAAATAATCAGCCAGAATCTAAGCCTGGTCTTCGCTCGACTAATCTAGCTCACTGAGACGGTCCAACAGAATTGTAGTGGGCTATCCCGATAAAAGCATGAGGAGCGTAAATAGTTGACCGACAACAAAGTCACCGAACAACCCAATACAAGCAGCCCGGGGATTCTTTCCTTTGGTATGCCGCCCCCCCCCGTTTGCAGTCAAAATCCGGCCGAACACACATAACAGAACTTGGTATTTGTTCAGAACACATACCAAGGAGACGAGGCGCACGCAAGAGAGGTGTCTTGTTGGTTCGGAATACGGTAAACATGTAGGATGCATCCGGACAGGGTTGGTTGGTGTGGACTGTAAATAAAAGTAGACACCGTATAAAATAATACCCAGTCCGTTTCCCACTGTGGGCATCAATTAAAAGTTTCAACGGTTTGGCCCCGTATTTTAGCACAAACTTCGGAATAAACAACATGCTCAGAAAAGCAAGGCAAACTAGAGAGGCATGGAACCATTTGCGTTTTCAACTCCCGGACGGCGATTATAAATGAATTGTATAACTAAAAAAAGATAGGTTAATAACCAGAGGTATCAAAATTGCACAGTGAAGGGCGACTACCCAAAATATTACTTCATATAGTCGCCACATATTTTCCTTTCGGAAAGCTAGTAAGTATCTGGCATCCCTTGGTTACTAAAGGGGAGGAAAAAATTATCACCTGTTGTCAGTCCGTGTCACAAAACACTGCACGTAGAGAATAATCACACCAAGGACTGTCAGAATTCCGAAGAAGGGTCGGTCGAGGATGGCTGTTGCACTGGTACGATTCTTTTCACTCAGACCAATAAGTCTCCCGTGTGTACCTTCTCCATCGTAGCGGGCTGTCTAATAGTAAGTCCCACATCGACATCTGGGCAGGTTGTCTGGATGTCCTAGGATATATAACTGAGAGGTGACTCCCCACGCGCCATAAGAAGGACAGTAAAACACTTATTCGGATAAAGGAAACTACCAGCCGCATTACTGTATCTGTTTGGGCCAGTATTAATCTAACGATAGAAGAATGTTGTGAATAATTCACTTTAAGTTTATCTGCCTTCTTTCCATTTCTCTTCGTGCGCATATTCGAGCGTTTCAAAACTCGAAGAATAGTATAGTTAACTCACGAGATGAAGTGATGTCGGAAACCACCGTTTGGATTGTAGATCTGGCAAGACATTAAACAACTGAGGAAGGCATGATTATGAGTATAAGTAACACGCATCATGCGTTTTGTTTGTTGTTGCCTGTCGTGATATTCAATAACTTAAACGAACATGTGTAGATGAACATACGAAATGAATACTCCTCTTGTGTATGGTTACGATCGTACATAACCTAACTCAGCAGCATGAGTTAGTAAGTAGAAACCGTAAGTACGAAAATGTGGAACCATTGTAAAAAGTCATGTCGAAAAACAAACGGCTAACCTATTGTACAAAATAGACGGATTTTCGAAGCTCCCTACTCGGACGACTATATCTGGATATATATGAAACAGGAGTCGGGAACGCATCACATAAGTCACTGCGGCTTACGCTTAAAATCTTTTTGCCCTTTGTGGAAGCACCAGAAGTAACGATGTATGGATGTTTCATTGGTTGACGCAGGTCATTCGTACATGCAAACAAACGATTGCAAGAGAACATCTTACCGCTCATGAGCGTACCTGAGGATTGCTGTTAAGGTCGCACAGGACGTAGGGTTTTGTTTGGTGCACTAAACGAGCTATGTGGTTGCCGTGGTAGTGTTGTGAGCCCAAAACGCGGATTGCACGAGGATTGTTTATTCAGTAAAGCAACACGTGGGTTATGCGTTTTAAAAATACAAGAAAACGAAAACACTCATCTGCATACGGTACTCGGCCCAGACCGTCACGGCTGCACAGACGTCAACGCTTAGTTCCTTTACGTTCCCTTACGTACCAAGAACCATTTCATGCGATGCTGCACTCCAATGTTTCTTCTTGTATTTTCCTGCGGCTACTTCGATGTCAAAATATATGCTCTGGTTCCACTGATGGAAAGCAGTGGTGTAGGTAGTGAGGCATGATCGCTGCTACTCACTACAATAGGACGGTGCTGAATATGCAGACGAGATGGGCTTATCAAGCAACTTGAGAGCATTTCAAAAAATCTGGTTTGGCTGTAGTGGATGACAATTCCTCCGTCGTTATGTTCCGTAGGTTGTATAACAGGCAGTTTCGTTGTGAGTAGTATACTACTCACAAGCGACATTCGGGAACAAAGGGCAAGCCCCAACGCCAGGAAGACGACGGACCAGAAGTGAATATTGGAATAATGTGCACGCGCTATGGGAGAAGTGCCACCAGGGCGAATGACAACGTACTGCTACCCAATGTATGTGAACGCATATCAGCCGTGCAAATGAGTGTACACGTTTGTGGTCCATGTTTAACATGACCTGTACGGGAGTTCGTGCAATAAACGAATTTGCTGGCCAAGCGTCTTTGCGGTCACAACATATAGGCCTAAAGAGTAATGTAAGTAAGGAGTGATGTAAGTTTTCATCAGGAATTAGCGTACATACCAGGATCGACTATTAGATGTTGTCGACACCATCTAATGGTCGACTTGCGTACGTGAAGGCCAGAGAGGTACTGCAAGATCTCTATGTTTAGCCGTATCTTTTCGCAGGATTTCAGGCTGATGGGCTATTGAGGGAAACTCGACATGTTTCGAACACTGCACTGCTGACGGCTTTCCGTTCAGGTACAAAATTGCAATGGTGCCCTCGAACATAGGAGCTACGAAACTGATTTCAATTCTTCCGGTACATTGGAACAGATTGTGAAGGAGCTACCCCTTATATTACAGTTCCAGCGAGGTAAGAAGGCAAAACAGAACAGCTCGCGAAGTCACGAGCCAAAGTTTGTTGAATTCGTCGAGTTTGTTTCGCAATGCTCGAGGGTGGCGTGAGGCAGAGTTGAACAAACTGTGAAAGGTAGTCGTGATGCTCATAACAAGATCCATCTAAGTGCATCTAGAAGGCGACAGCCAAGAAAAATCTAGCAATCACCTCGGATTTTGCTATCACAAGTCGTGTCTTGTGAAGTGGTTGGACTTGCGCACATCCTCGAAGGATGTTTTAGGTTCATCAAGCTCGATGTATTTAGTAAGCGGTTTAGTGTGCGCCGACTGAGTGCGTGGTTCGCGTTCCCTAACGTGTCGCGCAAGGCTTTGCATTGTCGAGTAAAAACCTATGTGCTGAAGACGGTTGCAAGGGTTGGCATCACCGTTTGCTACAAAATTTCAGGGGACAAACGACAACATGGCCCTCGTGCAGTAGAGTCTGTACCACGGCTAGCTCCGGTAGCAAGTACGTACATTTTAGGGCGGTTCTGCCCTGTATGGAAATCCCGAAAGGCTTCGCCAAAGCTTACGCTTTCCTTGATAGCGGTTAAAACACTACCCTTGTCAAGCGAGGTTTTGTTCATAGTCATCGAATTGCTACAGTTCGTTCGTGCCTGACAATTACCACTCTCGTTGAAGCACTCAACTTCAAGTGTGCTAATACAAATTTTAAGTTATTTCTACCGTCAACGGATGAAACCGTTGAGCTTGAAGAGGCGTACTCCTCGAAGGATTTACCTTATCTGCCTGCAGCTCTTCTGCAAAATGTGAGTAAGCGGTGGCGGTGCTTGACAGAAATCTAGTTCGGAAAGCTCGACCAGAAAAGTTTATTACACTGATTTGATATGATGTCCCAGAAGCACAGTGAGAACGCGGTCAAAGATTCAGCGAATGGAAACAGCCTTATACCATTAAAACCCTGCTTGGCTGAATGATTTGTTGTCCACTAAGTGGACATACCAAATCAAGCCATTTCGTAAACTGTACCCGCCTAGGAGATTTCTCTATCGTGTAAGATCTTAGACTTCTGTACAGCCGAGAGTTTATTGATACGACAAACGTTCCAGAATCCTATCCCCAGAAGATAAGTTAGCCTTGACTATTGTTGATAGTTGCGTCCGTTGCTGTGGAGAGCTGTGGATGTTCTTTCAACTCCTAATCAAATTCTGGTTACAAAACGTCTGAACATTTGCGAAACCGCTTGTTACTTGATGGAAGACTACATTTGGTATATACCGCTTTAATACAGTTTCACATCAGCAAAGGATACACTAAACATGCGCCTGTGAATGTTGGGCCTGACCAGCTTGCCAGGGGATTGTATATGCCACACTACCTTGTGGTTATCTCTAATAAACCTCGTGAACTTCGTGTGGTACTCGGCCGCGCGGCAAGATCTCGGGCCACCTCTCTGAATGATCAATCATTACAGGTGCCGGAACTCATTTCTGAACTCTTAGAGGTATTGTTGTACTTTGGAATTTGTCCGGTTGTGATTACAGCATATATAGAGATTTTTGCTAGTTTGTTTATCGGCAGCAGACTGCGACGTCCTGAGGAGACTTGGCTTATCCCAAGATTATCTCACGAGTGAACTCATGAAATACCGGATGGCCGTACACCTTAGCTTGGGGCTGCCTTATCTCGTTCTTTGTGCAAATTTCGCCTTCAGGAAAACGGAGGAAGCATTTAGGCATATGTATGAGGAGACCTTGCGTCAAGCTTTTCATACCGAATATTACGTTGACGCCCGTCTATTCTTTTTGTGAGATGCGTACTAAGCAATTAGCTCTGTCTACAGTTTAACGGCATCGCTGTTTGTAAAAAGAGTCCGCTTGACCGAATGGTTGTCGAACAGCCGTGAAGTTCTTACAGTGTCGCTGGTTCTGTGCGCGCTTTGCGTGTGAGGAAATTAATTAGCGACAGGTTATCATCCAAAAATTCGTCCGATGACATGCGAGACGTCAAAGCGGACCAAGTTGTTGCGAACTTCAAACTGCCCGAGAAAACAGCTACAATGAGAAGTATCCCCTCTGCCATCTCTAGCTCGTATGATTTCGTTGGATTTGTTGCCCATGGCTGATACCAGTTGTAATATTGCAATGTCTGTACCGCAAAAGGCTGATGCAGGAAGACACTCAATATGGAAGATAGCTTAAAGTGACACGACTGGTTAAAACATTTACAATAACGCAAATTTTCAGGTACGTAAGACCCAATGTGTTTGTGAAAAGCGATTTCGAGTTCACGTGCTTTTGACGCACCCGAAGTTGGATATAATGTAATCACCTACGTTCGTTTCTGTGACGACGATGGTGAACGTTTTTCTGCGTGGCCGCTTCGAAATTCTCGGGTGTCACCCTCAAACCAGTTTTTATTCCCCGACTCCGGCTGACAGCAGCCATACTTGCCGTCCGTATGTTCCAAACGACGCGCTCGCGTTTAAATGTTTGTCTCATGGACGTGAAGTTTTGGACGGAATCGATAATCCTGTTGTATTATATGAACAGTTCCGTTAAACGTTTCTGCAAATTCGTCACACTTTATGATGTCTCCTGACCCAAGTGGAGGCTCGCTTGGTCGTGAAAATCCCGCGGAGCGGAAGTATGTAGTGTGTGCAAGAGTGGTTGTGTGGTACAAAGTTCCTCAGTTAACTGCCGGATTTCTGTGCAGCGTTTTTAGACTCACCGAACTCGTACAAAATGTTGAGTTGAAAAGACTGCATTACGAGTGAATAATGTGAGCAAATCTTATGAATGAATGTTAATCTATTACAGGTATTCTGCTTGGCAAAGCTGTTGAAAGCCATCACTTGGTTAAGCCGGTTTGAATCTTATTGAATTCTGAAAATACCATTCATCAGATGAACACAATGAAGGTGGGCCTTTTGGCACCTGTTAGGCTAAAGCCACCCAAAGTAGATATTGTGCAGCTAGTACAGCTAGAAGCTTTTCCCAGTGATATACAAATGTCTTGTGGAACTCATGTTCTTGAGAAAGGGTAGACGTTGAACTAGAGCCACCTCTGTAAATTCCGTCCCGTTGTAAACGAAAGTCTCCTCCGAAGAAGTGGGAGATAGTCTGCTTCTGCTATGAAACTCGACCCAAAATCTTCTGTCCTATTGTCTGGAATGCACCACATGGCAGATACTATAATCCGCCACCTTCAGTTGAAAGAAGGGTACGCCGCGAAAGCCCGTACAATCGCTCCAATTCGTCAGCCGTTTTGGGATCTACATGGTGCGGCGACGGTTAAAAACGTCATAGGCTGGTGTCTTTCGCCGACGCCAGAATGTGGTTGCTGTTCCCACTTCTTTCTTTTAGAACACAGTCTGGGTGGTATCACTTCCCACACGTTGGTTTGGACCATTTTGGTTAGGTCGGAGTTTCACATGACTGAACTTCGAAAGTCGATACACCGGGCCACAAAATCCGAACGCGACCAAAGTATGCCCGCATAAAGACGATTCTGCTCAGCTCTGGTTCCCGACCTGACTAGCTACTAAGTCAACAGACCTCAAACCCAAAGTGCATCAGGTTTAGAGCGCGACATCAACCCTAAAGAACCACAATGCATTGAAAGCCCTTCTTTGTGACTCCCAATGTTTTAGCTTCTCGAATGTCCAATACCGGACGGCACGTTAGGCACAAATCGTTCTCCATGACTCTCATCTTGCACTCTTAATACAGACTAGATGCCGCTTATACTCACTCTGTCTACGTCACTCCTTCCTCCAAAAAGCATGGACGTCTGACATCTCGGTTTGTTTCGCTGGACTTCATCTTCACTGCAACGGTCCGCACTAAACCGTCTAGGTCAGCAACACGACTAACTTTCACACGTATAGGCCCTGAAATTTTTGGTAAAGGTTCTGAATTTATGATTACCATGTCCTTCGGCCGAAAATCGCGTTGTTTGCATATCTACTCCTGCCGTTCTAGTGAAGTAGAGAGGTACTGCCTTGCCCTGTGACTCCAAAAGATCCCAGCCAGATAATTGGCTTGCTTCCACCTTTGTCACATAGTTGTAACGTCGCCTGATCTGGACGAAGGCCATGGTTACGTCGCAATGTCATTGGGCGACAATGCCGGCCCGTCTCGTATACCCCATATAGCGGGCACTAACGACCTATCATTCGACATTATTTTCACTTCGATAAGGACAGTACACAGGGTCTCGTCTTCGGGGGGTTGTTGAGGTCGAATCGACCCGAATGTGCGCCGTACTGACCGCCAACGTTGCTTCCACAAAAATCCCTGACGGCCGGTGTAGGGTGAAGTATCATGCCATTGAATGTGAATTCGTGAGGATTTGCCGTTGATAGAGTCATGATGAAAACTATCCGTCCATCGCTCAAGTTCTTTGTTCGCAGCGGTGAAGTTGGATTCGTTGTCGGAATAACCGTCGGCAGTGTTAAACCCTGACATCTAGTGGTTGTTCAAGCAACGCCTGGTTCACGCACAAAATGATTGATGGCTGTGATTCAGAATAGTCGCGTCTGTAAGCAACGAGCGTCTAACATCTGAGCCCGCTGAACAACCACTTCAGATCCAAAAGGATAGACAGTTGTATTGGCGAGTTTCTTATTAGTGAGGTGCTAAGTTACAAGAAAATTAGACTAAACCAAACAGAAGAGAACAGAAAACCTCAATATTGTATCTACCACATATACAAGCTCCAAAATCAGCGGTTCACGTGAATGCTATCAAACCGCAATGGTTATTAATGGTGGAGCGATCAAGCGCAAGTGAAACCAGACAACATATAAACAAAATTCCAGTAATGGTAAATGAAGAAAAAAACTACGCGAGAACAGACTTTCACAGGTGAACTTGAATGGTCCTGTCGGTCTTTGCAAGAAGGATTCGCAATCACAACCAAGAATATTTCTAATGTAGGAAGGAGGAGGACCAGCGAGAGGGGGGTAAATGAAAGCAGTTGACGTGACCACCGGCTTTCTGAAAACGCAACAATCGTCAAACACTCAACGCCAGCAGCTACTTTAACAGGTAGTGCAATCTCGTCCCCTAATGAAACGTATCAAAATTTTAAGGAATGAATCCGTATTCATGGAATGTGTGGTCTCGTGGTAGTCAGCTTTCAAATGAATGCAGGTTAGAACACAACCATAACCTTCCATCCATGCCGCTATCCTTCTTCACAGTGACTGGACCAAAATATTCCAGACCAACGTTGACAAATGGGTGCCAATCCGACCCTATTCGTACGAGCGGCAAGGGAGCCATCATTTGCTAACCTAGGGTGACACTCAGACGGCGATAGTGGAAGCAGGTTCCGATGACGCTTTTGACAGTGGATGCATCGAGAATGATTCAAAATTGTAGCTTGGTTGAAGAAAGAACGTGTGACATGCCGCAATGTCCTTCAAACATATGATAGTGGATTAGAATGAAGCCTGTCACAAGATGACGCTTAGGATGAAGTTATTGGGCATTTCAGCTGAAACTCCATACAAGCCAGCATCAGCCGTCCACCCACTCGCATTATCCCGTCAATCAGAGTGGAGCTCCAAATCCAAAGCGAACGTCCTCTGAGAACGGGCTGTTTGTCTAGACTTTTGCAATCCCACTAGTTGGGATAATTCATTTGGAAAGCTATCCCTCTGTCTCAGGCAAAGTATATCTTTTTTAGCAGGCTGAACTTCGCCCAACTTCATATGACTTCCACTAACCGTAGCATCATTCTCTCCCTGCTTTATGGAAAGCCAATATGGCTTGAAGCTGCACAATCGGGCTACAGTATTCGGAAGCCTAGTCCAACGGGAGGAACCAAGCACCCGAAACACGGAGATCTCGTCCGCGTAATCACGTTCATCTGCGTTGATTGTCGCGTCATCACCACTCCGGTGGTTACGTAACCACAAACAGCCAGAACGGCAGCAACAAATTCCAGTCGGTGGAGAGAAATAGCTTTTAATGGTGCTAATCTGAACTTGGAAAACAACAGTAATGAGTACTGTCCCCCCGTTTGCTATGCAGGAGCACGGATGGGCTACGGCGCAGTAACCAACTTCCGATGCATCGCTATTCCTCGTTCTGCTTGATCGACATTTTTGTTAGGTCGAATACAGTGAGAAACATATAGGTCACCTAGAGTGCACAGGTCACCGTAGTTATTTTCCCACTTACGTTGGTTATCAGCATTAACGGATACGTCACCAGTTTTTCGGGGTTTACCACGGAATGATGTGGTAAGCACCATCATCTGGGAAATCTTAGCTCAGAAGGGCAGTCAGGGACAATTTCCACGTAATCTTTGTCATTCTGACCGTTCATGACCGCGGTGTACTGCAAGCTTAAGGTTTCGTCCCGTACAAATCTTGCGCAGGCATGACAATCTGCTCAGAGCCAATCGATAATTATTGCCCCAAAGCATCCTCTCAGTCCACTACGGAACAGGAACAATATAGGGCCCCTCGACCATCACGATCGATAGGGTTGTGAGGACTTTCTACGGCATGCACGGTTCGGATGACATAGTATCACCAAACCATCCATTGTATGACCTGGTGACCGTATCTGCCAAATTAGTTTTATCATGACATGTGCAGTCTTTGAAACATACTCTTGTAGATTTCTCTGCTGGGGGCTGCTGAGAATCCCGCCAACTAACGATCTGATTGCATAGGTCTACCCGCGCCTTCAAAGTTTCTCGTCCATGACTAACCGAGCCTCAGGCACGTCACAACCGATGAGAATGGTTATTTTTGCGCCGTGAATCTCATCGAACAGAAGACCTCTCGGGTGCGACCATCTTTGAGCTCCCTCTTCTAACGACGACACAAGTCGTATGGGTAGATTCGTCACTTGAGTGAGCGCTGAGTAAGCATTGTTTATGTTGACTTTCTCTTGCCCATTCGAAGGAACAATTTTTCGGTCGACATTCTTGCAATGGGTGGTAGATTACTCATTCACGGTTTTTACTGGCAGGGCGGACTGATTGGCTGAACCACCGATACGTTCCAGTGGATCTTTCACTAGAGCGGTATCTGAGCTTACGCTGTCTGTGCTTACGTTGACACTGATCCATGTATCGAGTCAAGTTTCACCGGTACTATATCCAGTCTTTTGTGCCTTTCAGATGCATCAGCCAAGCTTCAGGTAACCTGATGTCTGCTATCTTTTTTAGCTACGGGCTCTGTGCGCATGAGTGCAGCAAGATTGGTGACGCCCATCGACGCAAGCCGGTGGGGGGGCCAGGGCCACATAGCTCAACATAACCCTGCGGTCTGATGACTACGTGTGTACAACTCTGAGCGGAAAGCAAACGCAACCCCAAGCCGTCGCAATCATGTTCCACCAGGGGCGCTCTCAGGGCTTAGACAAGTGAATACAGCCTCGAGGCGCCTGCCTTTGAGAGCATACCAAGGAGACAACTGTCACGAGGGTCTATTGCTCAACCCTTTTGTCAACAAGAAGGATGGATCGCTCAAAAAGTGCCTCTTTTCGTATTTTGATGGCTGCTCTCCAGACGACTCGTTGTCCTCGTGTCTTTCCGTTCACTTTCATTAACTACCTGACCATACCTGCTGCGCGCAATCCTCGCGCAACGCGAGACAAACTCGGTCAGTTCATTAAAGGACGGTTCTCGTGCCATACCAAAAATGTGATCCGCAGCCTCCGCCCACTTATGTTGTAGACGCAAGGGTAGGACTCTCACGATGCGTTGTAGTGTTGTCATCGAATTAACATTGGTTATACAGTCCATCTGTCCCGGTGAAATAGAGGACTTTTGCATTCGTATAGACAATTTCGATAAGGTCTCGTCGCTGCTGTCCACATGTTTGCCGTTGCACAACAGCTCATTTACCATAAATCCAGCGGAAAAGAAAGACTCTCCGCAAAGTTCTTTTAGCAACTGTCGTGCTCTGCGATAGCCAGCGCTGGGTTCTAGCATGACGCATTCATCTATCGACTCTCTAGCTCGACCCTTACAATAATACATCACACAATTTATATTCAACGTAGCTCTTGATTTGTCGCACAAATTTCCAATACGTCATGGGGTTGCCATCAAAAAACCCAGTTCCACTTTTGGCAGTGCCAAGCTTGCAGACAGTGGAGCTAATGCGGAGCTTACTTCTGCACATAACTTAGTCGGTAATTGTCCCGCAGTGCGGACTGTTATCGGATTCAAACGCGCCGCACGGGCGTCGAAAGACTTACGAATTTGGGCGTTCCGCCCATTTCCATCATGCCTGCCTTCTGCCTCCACATGCTCATTATAACTACTCTCCGCCTAGTCGGCCAGCTTAACGTTCAACCCGGCATCCTCCACTTTGGATTTAGCTCGCTGCAAAACCATCTGTACTTCAGCTTCTTCATTAAGCTGCTTCTTCTTTCAGTTCAGCCCGTAACAACGCGGATCTAGCCTGAACACTCCTACGACTGTTACAACTAACACGGGAACCAGAGCATGAGACAGAATCAATAACACTTTTGACTTGCTCGATTGAATTCAAATGACCATTCAAGATAGGTTGTTTCTTGGAATTGCCAGATACCATAGAAGGTTAAACAGACTGAAGACCAATATTGAACAGTGAACCATCTTCCATGAAGACGTTGAGCAACGCGTAGCGATAAAGAGGTAAGAGATAAGCTGCGTTTCCCGTCGGTTCAATGCATTCAAGTAGTGACCTACACGTGTGAATGAAGAAAGAATGGCACAAATCCTAGCCACCCTGAACTAAACTCGCACTCCAGACTGGCACATGGTAAGAAAAGGAATATCACAGTTGTGTCGATTTTTGAAGTACAGTCGTGTAAGAATCTAACCCAACCCTATCCCTGCAAGTGGTTATCCCGTTAATTGGACCTAGATCTAGATGGTTTGTTTTATCGCGTCAATTTGCCGGTTGGGCGAATAGCCAGTCGCCGGCTATCGCACTTTGCTTGAATGGTGCGTGTATCACCTTTTTGAAACTCGGATGGTCCCCATCGTTCGTGAACCTGCCGACTGTTTGAAGGAACTATATTGGTTATGAATACCGTATCATGTTATTATAGTTCACTTGTAGCCTATTTGGCCCCAAAGTTTAACCCATTTAACGGGAACGATCTGTAACAGGCAAGCCAGACGTTCTGGCTCCGTGTACCCGCTACAATTGA
>LOND01007033.1:19688-33352 GCA_014220965.1 Paragonimus kellicotti
AGCAACTGGACTACTCGTTTAACTCTAATTGTCAAGAAACCAGAGATAGGTCTAACTTTGTGAAAAACTGGGCTTGACTCAGTTCCGGTAGAATGGTGCTGATGACTGACAAACGGTTATATTCAGTTCGAACCACCTTATCCAGCCATTTGAGATCGATCCACAACCGGATACTACCTGGCTTCGTTGACGTTACGGCGAGCTGACTGACCCAGTCGGTCGGTTCTTCTACCGGAGCAATCATGTTAATCCGAACTAGTCGGTCTAATTCCGCTTTACACATTATCACGCATGGTCCAACGGAATTCCCTCGAACTGGCAATGCAACTGGAACGGTATCGCCAGTCACAGATAAACTAACGGCATCTAGCATGGGACCGACAGTCGAATCAAAACACATGAATACTGATTTTTAAAAAATCTGAATCCGCCACTTCATGCACAGGTACTCTTATACACATCGACTGCGAGCTCAACTGAATGGCCTCAACACCTAAAATGGGCGTTGAATCCCGATCGACCACAAAAAAATCAAGCATATAAATCTGCCCATTCTTCGGATTCGTGACAGGCAGTGTCGCAACCCCGTTAACGCTTGTCGCCGCACCATTCCACATTTTCAGCTGTGCATTTGATTCGCGTATGTTGGCCTCCTTGATGCAGCCTGATGATATGACATTGACTGATGCGCCGGAGTCTAGCTGGCATCTCCTTGTATTTTCCATGAGCAATGCTACATAACTTCCTCTTTTATTTGCTTGATCTGGTGAGCCAACCTATCACTCTGATGTCATCTTCATTAACCAGACTGACTGTAACCGACCAGTAATGTCTGACGAAATAATTCTTTTTCTGGCACTTTCGCGCGTCCTTCCGTTCGCTCGACACTTACTTTCTGATGAAGGTGTCTGTCTCCGTACAACCGGCATTGAAACCACCAAAATCGTCTCTTTCCACGGCGTCTAACACCGGGCCGCGGTCTGTTTTCAAGGGCGTCATTTCTTTTTCCGTTACTTCTTCACTGTCTTAGGTATCGATGCACTGGGCAAGTGTCATCTTTAAAATGTTTGGCAATCTCTTCGTCATAACTGAATTCTGAATGTCGATGACCATTCTGTCTCGGATAAGGTTGTCTGGTTGCAGCCGGGATCTTTAAAGAAGCCAAACGATCACTGGTCATTACACGTCCAAACTGTTTAATGCGACGGACTGCAGGTATTCAGAAATCCCTTGGTACCGTTATCTTACCGGCTAGCTGTCGTTAACTGACTCCACAATCTTTTGCATCCTGCTTTTCAAGCTTCTGCTAAACTGGTAATAAACCGTTCCATCTGGTCTATGGTTGACACTGACACTGATAGTTTGGCACTCAGCTGACTACAACACAAACGTTTCGAGGCGTGTGAGCACACATGCAGTCCTATTTCACATTCTGGTCCATCAAACGCCACGTTTTCACTGGTCCACATCGATCTGCGTGGACCTCTGTCACCTTAACACGACTGTGTTTGTATACTAACCCGCGTTGATCGCTTTCTGAAGTAACTGTATATCGGCCAGTTAAAACGCCTCCTTCGGAGCCTAATATGAATGTTTTCTTGGAACGCTGTATAGGCAACTACGATTACCGCACAACCATTACGGCGGACTGCGGTTCATATTTCAAATTTTCACCAGTCAAAGTTTTGTTGGATGCCGGTGCACTCATATCACGATATGTCATCCGTCCCCGAATGACCTGAAAGAAATCTACCGTAGGCACCTTAAAGCTACAGTTTGTGTCGTTACCGATATGGCACGGGGTGAAGTACCTCCTTCCTACTTTCAGGGATTCGGAGCAAACTAAAGAAGGAACTCCAGTCCATGCCTGGCAGAATTAGTCTATGAACATGCTCTGCGTCTGCCAGGAGAATTTGTCTCGCCGTCCTTTTAGACAACCCATTTCCCCTCAAAACCCTCTCTTGCTTTGGTTCAACATACGTGGTACATGCAAACCACACGTCCCCGTGGACAGATTAAACCAACGCACACACAAAAAATTCGACTACCTGAACGTACAAGGCAGTCCGTTGTGATGGTGCAAATAGACTGCTACAAACATCCAACTCAGTCTCTTTTAGGGTACTTCGGAAACCCCCAGAGAAACTTAAATGTTGATTCTCGTGGTTTTCGTGACATCATTTCTATTGATAAACCCAAAACCGTCTGTAACAACGATGATGTCGAACTCCTCGACAGCCATCTACGATCACCATTGTTTCTATGGCTTCCTCGTCGCAGGAGACTTTCCCACAGCCTGCCCCTGACACGCTGTCCACACGATCGAATCACCGCGTTTACTTCTTCTTACATTCAGAGAGGTTCTTCATTGTAAGTATTTTTATCCATGTAAAATCCCATTTCAAAATTTTACAAAACACGCAAAATAGCAAAAACGACGAAAAAAATTGTACAGTAACAAGCGTTGCTTAATTTTTCCTGGAAGTTTTTACTCTGAGCTTTAACGAAATGTATTCCCTCCCGGATACCCACTTTGCTTTCACGTTGCAGCTTTACCTTAGACCATAGTGAGAGGACACCGCGCTTCTGTTATGGTAATTGTCGGGGAGGTTTGTCTTCCACCTGAAGTTTTGCAAGGTTGAGTAACCCGTTCAGACGGCACAACGCTACAGTCTTATGGGCATCTAGGGGCACCGCAAGCAAGTAGAACGCTCGTCGTTATTGTCAGACTTCTAAGCGTAACATACACAGACTTCCGTACGTTTAACCGTCCTCCATCAGTCAGGAGCAACACATCCCGGACGACTGTATGTATGTCCATAGGTCTCCAGATCATCAATCTTTTGTCGAAGGCTTCTGTTGTATGTGGATCTACGGCCTACGAGCGCGTAAACGGAAACGGAATAACGGTCAATGAAACGGCGGATAACAGCACGACGAATAACGGTAATGAACAACGAAGTACGGAGTATACGCGGTCAGTTAGTCTCTTCCCATCCACCCGAGGCTACCGCATGAACACAGGAAAAAGACTGGCCTTCAAACAGAGCTTCTTTATGTCGCTCAGCCCGAAGACAACATGGTCACAAACCCGTTCGTATTTATAGGGTTTGGGACTAGCAACAAGCAAGGTCAAAGGGAATGGACCAGACAAAAGTCTAGACAGTACAGTCTAGGCGTGTAGTCGGGATGACAACAACAGTTGTCACGAGGGCTTAGGTCGATCGTGAAGACCGGAGCAGTGCACGACCATGGCAAAGGTGAAGGTCACTCACAAGTGAACTTTGTTAGTCTTCTGGTCACAATATTTTCGGGGAACTGGCGACTGTCCTGACAACATCATAACTTAATGCCTCCCATAGTGACTCTTGTAGAGTCAACATTATTTCGCAATGTATTCCACCTACTTTGCTGCCACTTTTGACAGTCTACAGTACTGGCATTTTCTGCTTGCATGTTAACTTCTTTCTGTTCATTCTACTATCCCAGGTCAAGCAAATTCCTGGTCGCTTGTTTGCTGGCTTTTCGTACAGTCTCTTATGTTGGCTCGTCTACGTTTTGCGTGCATCTAATTTTCCCACTTTACTTGTTATATACGTGGTTGTTCATTGACGGACAATCAAACAATTACTTGGTTTTATGGTTTAACCGTTGTGAGTAACAGAAACGTTCAGAAACGTTCCAGCTCCTTGCACGCCATATTTGAAGGTAGAACTCTATATCACTCAACTATCTATGTAGTACCCCTATTTGTATACATTCTTTCTTTCTGACTGATGTTCTAGATTGTTGAAGTCGACGAAGTGGAGTGAACTGATTACATTCATTTGCGTCGTTTACACCGACTTAACACCGACGTTTTGGTAATATGAGCGAAGAAGCAAAATGGAACTCAGTGGAACATTTGGAAGTATGCCTTAATAAACTGGCTATATTCCCTCAACTGGCCTGAAAAAATAAAGTAGAGAGCTCATATACTGTGTTGTTCGCCGTAACAGCACTAGCTCACATATGGATACGTAACTGATATTATACATCAGCTGATCGTGTGCACACACACTGTACACATACAAACCGTTTAAAACCCACAAGTTCCCTCCACACCCCTGACATAACTAACGTCCCGTAACTTCTGAACCGTACGTTTGTTAAATCGTTGGACACTTCTCAGGAATTGTAAATTCTTTTATGATTACGGCGCTCAAGCCTGTGCTCAGTAAGTCACACAGGGACTACAAAGACAGTAGAATTGAGTTAATACTTCCACCGTGCTGCTGTTTAACATACGAACGGTGTTATCAACTGCTGACATGTCGGACAGGTTTAAAAGGAAACGACTCAGATAATTGGCCATACAATTCAGTCGTGACATTGCCTTTACATCTTCAGGGGCTGGTATCCCGACGATAACCTTCGACTTCCCGGGGTCTACTTGGAATCCGCCTGATGTTAGCAAATGTACGGGGAAGGTTAGCGGTGTTTTTCCGAGAACGCCACTTAGTCTCGTGACAAGCGAATTTCCTCGATTGATGCAGTATTTCAGAAATTCCTCCGGATTTCCGCCACGATTCTCCGTAGTTTGCAAAAAATGACACGCTATCTGCAATACACGTGATTGGTCTCAATTTGTCAAATGCTTGGATTAAACATTTTTGGAAATTTCGCTAGATACTCTCAGTCGGAAAGTCAAACGCAACCAACGAGAACGTACAAAAAGGGTTCCAGATGTGGCAGTGTTGTAATTAGAACTGAACTATATAGAACAACGACCGAACGTATAAGAATCGCAAAACACAATTAGGCACAATAACATGGAACGTATATTGTCGAATCGTACGTATCAATTGTACAGGATATTGGAATAGTAAAACAATTGCATAACAGGAGACAAAGCATGTCAGTCATGTTCATCACACAAAGCAACTGGACTACTCGTTTAACTCTAATTGTCAAGAAACCAGAGATAGGTCTAACTTTGTGAAAAACTGGGCTTGACTCAGTTCCGGTAGAATGGTGCTGATGACTGACAAACGGTTATATTCAGTTCGAACCACCTTATCCAGCCATTTGAGATCGATCCACAAACGGATACTACCTGGCTTCGTTGACGTTACGGCAAGCTGACTGACCCAATCGGTCGGTTCCTCTACCGGAGCAATCACGTTAATTCGAACTAGTCGGTCTAATTCCGCTTTACACTTATCACGTATGGCCAACGGAATCCCTCGAACTGGCAATGCAACAGGAACGGTATCGCCAGTCACAGATAAACTAACGGCATCTAGCATGGGACCGACAGTCGAATCAAAACACATGAATACTGATTTTTAAAAAATCTGAATCCGCCACTTCATGCACAGATACTTTGTGGTTAACGATTGCGAACCCATCAACTGAATGGCCTCAACACCTAAAATGGGCGTTGAATCCCGATCGACCACAAAAAAATCAAGCATATAAATCTGCCCATTCTTCGGATTCGTGACAGGCAGTGTCGCAACCCCGTTAACGCTTGTCGCCGCACCATTCCACATTTTCAGCTGTGCATTTGATTCGCGTATGTTGGCCTCCTTGATGCAGCCTGATGATATGACATTGACTGATGCGCCGGAGTCTAGCTGACACCTCTTTGTATTTTCCATGAGCAATGCTACATAACTTCCTCTTTTATTTGCTTGATCTGGTGAGCCAACCTATCACTCTGATGTCATCTTCATTAACCAGACTGACTGTAACCGACCAGTAATGTCTGACGAAATAATTCTTTTTCTGGCACTTTCGCGCGTCCTTCCGTTCGCTCGACACTTACTTTCTGATGAAGGTGTCTGTCTCCGTACAACCGGCATTGAAACCACCAAAATCGTCTCTTTCCACGGCGTCTAACACCGGGCCGCGGTCTGTTTTCAAGGGCGTCATCTTCTTTTTCCGTTACTTCTTCACTGTCTTAGGTATCGATGCACTGGGCAAGTGTCATCTTTAAAATGTTTGGCAATCTCTTCGTCATAACTGAATTCTTAATGTCGGTGACCATTATGTCTCGGATAAGGTTGTCTGCTTAGCACTTGCAGAAATTGCTTGATTTGCAAGTTCCTTTAAAAACGGCTACATTTGATTGACTGTTTCTCGTCTGCGATTCCATGCGAAAAACTGGAGGCGTTGGAAAGCTTCAGTTGTTTATCTCAGAACAATATTCTTCCATCTCGCAGATGATCATGCTAAGTTCATTTTTCTCTTCCCCGTCCGCGAAGGTCTAGTTTCAAAGAATTTGTCATCAGTCATCTACTACTGCATTTCGAAACATAATTGACTGGAATTTTTTACTGGCTTCTGATCGGTTGACCAACAAGCAAAAATCTTCGTACTTTTCTCCCCATAAACACCAGTTGTCCGCAAGCCTGTTCGTGCTGTCCACATCCAGCGGTTCGGGAGGAGCAAACATCGACGGGTTAGTCATGGTGTTTATTTTACCAACTGCAGTTTTCATGTTCTCTTCTGACAACAAGTAGGAAAGTCGCTGCATTCCGAAACGAAATCAAAAGTAGGGCTTGTGACGTTAAGCAAATCTCAATCTTATTGGGTTCCCATTGGTTATTTTATAGACAAGGTGCATCGGTGGAATGAAGAACTACAAGTGATACTGAAGCCTCGACTTCCCTATTGGCAGGCTCGGTTCCATTTGTGGCTCGTTCGTTTCAACTTGTGACGCGTCTAAACAATTTGCTTTACTCCGAAGCTCGTTATAACAACATCCGATGTAGGCAAGCACGCCATCCGGAATGGTCACTGTGCTGACGTGCCAGTTTGCTTGCTTTGTTAACACTGGTTGACCGTAGTCTGTCGCTAATCACTGGTCGGTTTCTTGTCAATGCGTTCGTTCAATCCATTTTCTTTGCAGGGACAAAACGGAACGATGGTGCAGTGGAACGATAACGAGTGCGCGGCCTGAGTCGTACTTTCCTGAAAATGGTACGAATGACAATCGATATCATAACGTTGACAGTATTGAAGGAATGGAGTCACTACACATGACACCAGATGATTGTCTATGACAACACAGCAGTGTTTCAGCTGACCGAAACTGTTGATGTAAACACGAAATGTCCATAATTTCAGAGCAACTTGTGAACGGTTGCTAATCTGTTTTATTGACAGCGTTTAATCCCTGACGAAGAAGTTTCTGCTGGTCGGAAAATGCATTTGCGTCGGGAGTCAAACGTTATCAATACAAAAACCATTCTGTGTCCAAGAGTCATTCTGAATTTATGAATCCAAAAACGGTCTCAAACACATCCCAACTAATAGCATGCAATGCCTCACTGACGGACCAAGCACTCATCGTAATCAGCAAACATGCCGCGTCCACTTGCGCTTAGAATAGTTAGCTTTCCCAATAACCACACCAAAAATCCACAAATGAACGGGATCGGTATGTAGGTCAGCTTTCAAATTGTACCGGATATCTGACTGGACTAATCGTAGTAGATCATACCACGACGAGTTGCTGTTGAAGGACAGAGAACTTTTCAATTATCACTGATATCGTTCATTGTGAAGAGGAGTTTGGGCAGGGAGAAGAGTTACGGTTACGTTTTAATCTGCCCTTAATCAACAGTTGTTCACCTTGAGGTCGCACATTCTTTGAGTGCGGATTCATTTCCGATGGTCTTGATATGTTTCATGGAGAACGAGTTTACCCTACAAACGTTTACTTCAACAACGGATCTAACTTCACCGTTGCGGACGAAGAACTCAAGCGATGTACGGTTAGGTGAGATCATGATTCTATCGATAAAAAACTATTGCAAAGGCAAGTCTACCGGCATTATAGTCCGCCTTATGACAGCCATCGGGGAGGTGTGTGGGAGCGACTTATACGGTCGGTAAGGCGCATCCTCGAGTCGATTTGTGTCGAACAAACCCCCGATGACGAGACTCTGTATGCTCCCGTTGTCGCAGTGGAAAGAATATTGCGTGATAAATCATCAATGCGGGTTACGGGCTGGCAATGTCGCCCAGTGATATTTTGCTTCCATGAGGTCATCATAGAAGCTATCTCGATCAGACGACGGTACAACTGTTCAAACGAAGATCGAAGCAAGTTAATTGTCTGACTGGACCCTTTGAGGGTCGCTGGACGGAACAGCACCTCACGGTAGAAGTGTATGCTTGAAGAACGCAAGTTCCGGCCGAGAGACGTACTGATAACTTCAGAACCGTTGTCAAGAAATACATGGCACCTACATGTGAAGACGGTTTAGTGCAGACCACTGCAATGAAGGTGAACTCCGGAGAAGTGAAGCGACATATCAGGCGAGTGTGCCTACTGGAGGAAGGAGTGACGTAGGCAGGACGAGTGCAATCGGTACCTAGTCCGCATTGAGAGCGCAGGGTGTGAGTCATGGAGAACGGCTTGTGCCTAAACGTGCTCTTCAATGTCGGACCCTCGAGGTGCTCAAATAGTGGGAGTCATTGGGGAACTGCTTTCACTGCACTGTAGTTCTTCGGGTTCGGTGTTGTGCGTCAAGTCTGAACTAACTTTCAGTTCGAGGTCTGCTGACCTGGTAGCTAATCAGGTTGAAAACCCGAACTGGAGGGAACCTTCATTCTGCCAGCGCATGTTGGTCATGTTCGGATTTTGTGACCCGGTGTATCGAATTTTCAAGTTCAGTCATGTGAAAATTCGACACAACCCTACCTTCCTCACGTAGTTGCCTCTATACATTCTACCTCTCCCGTTTCTGACCGTTAATTGCACCTTAACTCAGGTGTTTTGTTTTATCGCATTGGTCTGATAGTTGTGCGGACAGTCACCTGCCTTTTATTGTACTTTATTTGAAAGGTACTTGCGTCACCATTTCGGAAATTCGCCTCGCTGTCGGTGTTTCTGAAACTCTGGACTGCTCGGAATAACTCTGTTACGTGAGAATATCGTACTATATGGTTATAATTCATTTTTATCCGTTCGGCACCGAATTACAATTCATTTTCTCGGAAGTTTTCTGTCAATCAAGACCGATGTGGTTGTCTAAATATCTAATGTCATAAGTTGATCCATAGTACCGTAGCATTGTGATCCAATCTTGTTTTGACTATTTGGGATCGTTGGTTGATCGCTACGCGTTGCTCAACGTCTTCGTGGAAGATCGTACACCTAGCATGATGCAAAGTGATGTAAAGACCAATTTGAAGTGCGACTCGCGGTCAGTGGTTACATCAGCGATACAATGAACTTGGGTGACATCAATTTCCTAGCGGGCGTGTAAAGTTTTTGAGCCCGTTGAGTGTCCGATTCCGATTTGGAAAAAGACAGTCGGAAAGGCGATCCCCTTTATAATAGAGCGCGAAAATGCAATAAAAATCTTAACTAAGGGAAAGAAGATAACAACAAACGTTGATATTGAATCCACCGAATTTACAGGTTTCGAGATCAACGATTCACGTGAACAAGACCAAATACAACACGCTACATAATGGCGGAGCGATATGGCGTCAGTGAAGCTAAGGTACACATAAACAAAGTTTCAGCAGTGGGAAGTAAGAACGAACAAACTGATCTTCGACAAGTGAACATACCAAACTGTAGTAATATATCGAAATTGATGTTCATCGGAGGAAAAATGTGTCGCATGCATAATTCGAATAGCCGTTTCAGTTCTTGAAAGGAAGGATCTCAGGTGCTGCCAAAAATATTTCGAGTGTAAGAAGAAGAACATGCAACAAGAAGAAAATAAATGTAGGCAGGGACCGTGGTTACCAACTTTCAATTAAACACACGACAGTCGCTGCACACTCAACGCAGACAGTTATCTAACCAGTTTGCATGTCACAGCCATTCCAGGCAATAGCTGGTATATTTCTAATGTTCTCTATTTCCTGCTTTGTCAAAATACTGTTTGCTGTCTTAGAAACAGTCGGTTCTGTCACAAGTCTTTTCTATATTTTCGTGCTTGAATTTCATCTGGTAATAAAACAGACAAAGGATTTACTTCTAATGCACCCTGCTATTTTTTAAAATTCCGAATTGTCCCTATCGAGTTATAGTAATTTGTTCATCTCCGTAGTGATCCTCTGGTTATCGTCACGCTTATCCAAATTCGTTTGTGTGAGACAGATACTAACTGAAAGTTATACATCGTCTTAAGCATCAAATCCGAGCGAAATTGGCTTACAATTAAAAGTCGCGCGACGTCGACAAACTCCATTCAACAGAACCTCAGCCTTGAGTCTGTTTAGAAGGAAGGCTCCAACTAACGACGTTTCAACGAAGATAACGAACGCCTAGGGGCTCGCGGTTATCATAAAACTAAAATACTACGCCTCACCACTTTGTTTGGTAAGGATCCGTAAAGCCGTGTTATCCAGCCGCCGAAGTTTCCACAGCAATTTTCCCATTCAATCTGCACAGCATTCCCCATCATAGATATCCTTTGAAAAGACAGAATCTAATTGTATTCATCCGTAAATTATGGATTCAAGTTCACATCCAATAAATGCTTTTCTCAGTATCCTACCGTAAGAAAGAAAATTTACCTTCGAAACGGCAAATAAGAAGGCACCGGTAAGAGCTGGGTTTAATACAGTATAAAGTGGATGAGTGTACAATGAAACTAAGTCGTCTCACCTCGACATGTGGAAACTAATACGTCTATATAAATAATCTCTATACTGAATTGTGCTGTCTAATATGACGAGACTGAGGTCACCGCCCAGTAATGGGGATGATAAAACGGAATTGAGCTCACTTAAACAGTTGATCATTGGTTGGGTGGGAGAAAATGGATTGGAGAACGATAGGAAGTATAAATTACTCAAAAAAAGCATGAAGGAAAATATCTACTTTTATAATTCTACGGGGCTCAGACTGAACGACAATAAGCGAAATGATAACCGTAGCTGAGATAAGAATAGGGATGATGATCGATACAGTTTATTTGAGGCAGATGATACAATGTAAGGTCACCTTTTAACAAACTCGACGATAATCAAACTCAGCACAGCAATCTCAACAATAATCTAACGGAACTTTAAAAACTCAACAGGACTTAGCTTAAGTAGCAAAATGTAATAAGACCAGTTTGGGGCCCGCGACAATGTCGGGGGCCAAAAGGCGGATATTAGGATTAACTCCCAGCGTCGAAAATGAAAAAATTCGTGAGCACGATTTTTTAAATTTAAACATGACGCCACTAAATAAGAGACAGTATGCATACCAACACCTGTGAAGCTTCATGACACTGTAAGTTATTTTTTTTAAGTAAGCGAAAGGCAGGAAGTTATATAACATTTTCGTCTACGTTAGTATCTCTCAGGAAGGTCCACATATTTAGACACAGGAAATGTCTACCAAAACAGCCGCATTCATTTCATCCTTAACGCAATTTGCTTGATAACATACATGGCAGTGCAAGAGAGAAAGGAGTGAAAGGAAAAATGAAAAATCTGTGTAGGTTGTGAGGGTGGGTTTCAAATTCCACATCTGCTTTGATAAACCAAACAAAAGTGGAACATCTCTCACAACTGATCGCAGCTGTCGCATTCCGGCTGCCTTTGTAGCGAATATGATGGGTGATCTTTTGGACTGTCCCATTCCATTGTACATTCCTGATGCTTATGTTTTATTTTGCCTATCTTTGCTTTAGCCAAGCTATTAATTTATAATATCCGTCCCGGGGCTAAAATCACAACTCGCTCCGTGCCTCGCTAGCTTGACGTGCTTTCTCTGTACACTCTATTTTCCAGGGTCGATATCTAATACAAAGAGGTCAGAGCGTTGAGTCTTCGTTTTCATTGTCGTTCATTTTTCAATAGTGAGAACTGAATGAGTAATGTTCTGTTGGACCGCTCCAACAACCTATAACATTCAACTCCCCTACCAATTATCAGTGATCAAGCTATCGGTTAACAAGTTTAAAATTCTGTGATCTTAACTTGAAGAGAAGTCCCAATTGTGAGGTTATCGATTGGGGTTAACAAGATAATTACTATCTATTCTGAAGGTGACGGGCAATCTCGGCATCACATGCAAACAAATGTGACTGAGCGTTCACATATGCTGACTCAATCATGCGTAGTGTTAGGCCAGTGGCACATTGGTAAACAAGATTGTCTTGTGAAAGTATGGGCGGAGTTATATTATCGGCTAATGTAAGGATATGCACTACTGAAGGGTTTTACAAAGAGTAAATCTAAAACACAATGCTTCTTTTTGAAAGGGACTGGCTGGGAGGTTTACGAGAAGCTGACGAGTGTGGTCATTTGTGAATAATATTTAATTTACAACAGCCAGATTCCACACCACTTGCCAGTAGTTCAGACATATCAAAAGTTGAACAGGAGGACCTTGCAGAAGACTTTAGAAAGCTTCCAATAATGCAACCTTTATCTGCTAGTTCGAACGTAATTAAAATAAATAAATTTATTCATACATGTTCAATAACGCAAGAAAGACTATGCACGATTCTGTTTGTTTAGTGCTGCCACACGACGCACGTTATGCACATAGATGTATGAAAGTGGCTAGTCACATTTACAGTTTTATGTAAACGTAAAAACGAACCACCTGGTGTCCACTTACCGCTGATAGCTTATCGGTGCAGCAATCAGAAACTGTTGAGTTACAGGTGATCTTAAACAGACCTCCAGTTCACGTGGGGCAATTGAAATTGATTGAAATTGACTGACTTTCACTAATGTCATGACGGTTTATTCAAATAATCATTTTCAGAATTCTAAACACTGCTATCCATTTTCGGCACCCTACCGTCACTTGGAGATAGGCAGCATATTAAAAGGGCCATTTGAATAACAACTATTTACGTGTCACTGTTGAACTTTCTGAGGAAGTTTCGAACATCCCAATCTTTCCACTAGTTGCAATCGGGGTAAATTCAGTTTTGTACCAGTCACATTACTAACTTTTATGTTTACACAGAATAGTGGCAAGTAGAATGAGTTTTTTCCTTGTAGAGGCTGTCATAGCCTGTACAAAAATTCACTATGAAAGAATCTCACTCGGTTTCATGTGTTCGTTATGTCCGTGACTATGTGGTCAAATAATACCCCAATTATCATGTTATTCCAAACATTCATTCACTTATTACCGTGCGTTTCTATGAACTGAGGCTTTGGTCTATGGCTCACTACTACTGTTACTACAGCTCTGTGGACTGGTTTCCGAAACGTAGCAGAGGCTGTTCAAATTCCTGTCTAGAAAAATCATTGATCGACTACCCACTGACATGTTAAGAGTCCAACTGGAATATAGTGAATGCTGCATCAATAAGTAGTAGTCGAAATTTTGATCATAATTTGCATCGGACTAACTTTCAGATCTCGGCACGGGACAAATGATGACATAATTCTTGTTTATGTGATAAAGTGATACTATTACCGAGAAGCATGAGTACCGGAAAAAAAGTTGGGAGTAGTTTAGCCTCATTTAAAATGTTGAAAGGGAAATCTTTATTTTAATCTGAGAGGGATTCAATGCGACGTTGTTACTTTTGTCATACACGCTGTTGTTGTGAACAAAAAGTGTACGGATTTTATACTTTGAGCTCTCACCTTGATCAATCCAGATGCCTGTTATTTAGTCACTGTCTCCAAACGGTAGCATCACAAATTTGCGTGTCAACGGAGTTGAACAGAACCCAGAGATTTTTCTA
>LOND01007035.1:3274-14915 GCA_014220965.1 Paragonimus kellicotti
GAAAAGAAGCCAACGTTTTTGCACAAGCTGTGAATGAATACGAGTAAATGTCACATACCCCTAAGATTTTTAATGCTGATCGATTTGAACTTCACAACACAGGAAGCCAACGTGAAAGGTATAGCTAAATGTATACATTTTCAGATTCATTTGATAATGAAGTATGTCGTTTTGGGTTATTTTAATAACAAAATACGTCGTTCACGGCTTACTTAAGAGTGAATTGAGATGCGCGAAATGGGCCAGTCAGAAAATTTGTATATTACACTGGCTATGACTGCGTTAGAGATTGTGTTCCAAATCCCTAACAGAGTTTAAGTCATCTCCGGATTGGCCCAGTAGACTGGATCAGCCTCAAAAAACTTCACCCTAGATTGTGATAGTGTGGCATAAGACTGAAGGAAGGGGATGGCAGGGACAGCCAGTACAACAGGTTAGGAAAGAACGAAAATAGCCTTGAAGCCTGGGGCGTATCAGGAGTAAGGAACTTCCGACAAACATAGGTTGTCCGTTTTCGTGTGCTAGTTGAAGTTTAGCCGAAGGGTGTCGGCTGGCGAGTTGACAAGAGAAAAAGTGAAACAGTATCAAACTCCTGTGCTGGGCGGAAACGCAGGAGTTAGGCGCGATTGATGCGGAACCTTGTCAAAGCGGACAATCAAATCACAGCAGTTTCGCGGTCCGTCACACGGCGTCATACAAAGCGAATTTGGATGGAAACAATCAGCCATCCAAAAGCGCCAATTTCGCGCAATACAGCGTTTGGTATTAGCAAGGAAAAGAGAACGGAAGAAGGGATTATGTTCAAGGCTGCTTTTATGGAAAGGAACAAGAGGCTGCCATAGTAGCTCTCTAGTGTTACAGCCGTTCCTTGAGTGATATTTACCGTTCACTCTGGATCAATCAGCGAAGTGTATTGCACATGTCTCCCGTGCATTGTTTTGCAAACATAACTTAACAAAAATACCATCGACTTTTTCCCCATTTGAAAGCCGGTTGGTACACCGACACCACTCATGCCGGCATTGTTTAATCAAACCACTTCGCATTAATTTTGAGGGCGCCAGGTGAACAATTTCAGCCATCTTGTTTTCTTCGTTGCACGGAAAATGAGTGGTAAAGCGTTAAAAAGGCCGCAGGGCCGTTCGGGTACTCATGTTGGTCGTTCGGCTATATTGCTCTTGAAAAACGTTCTGTGGGCAGCTCTGAGACACCGACGGCTAGGGTTGTACAGAATTTGCAGACGATTCTTTCTGTTCTGAAACAGTATCCAGGTCAGGTGGCTGCTGTGATGTTCACTAAAGAATGTAGACGAAAGTTCCCTCGAAATTATCCAGTGTTTCATGAGGAAGCGTTAGAAAAGTTTTGCTTGCAGATGCAAGGTCCGCTGTTTCTGTCCTACGATCTTCAACTTCGGTGGTCATTCCAGCAGTGACGACAGAAAGCACCTCAATGTTGCAAGATGTAGCTAGGTCACCATGTCGTTATAACTATTACCTTCATTATTTTAGACAACGACCTCGTCAGTACCATCAAAGAGAAGGGGACGCCCACGGAAGTCGTTCGCGCGATAACTACTGGGGCTCGTTAATCTTTTAGAACAGTCGGCATTTTGCTCAGACACTTGAAGGAAGTGATGCATGGGTTGACGGCGGATGCACGTACTCTGTTGGAGACACAACCGTAATGTGTTCCTGCGTTCACCGAGGGTAGGGAATATGTTAATTTCAGTTTGTATGATTGGCTAAGCCATGCTGAATGTGGGCGATGGACGGAAGACATGAAAGTTCTCCGGCTTCAATTGCATATCCACGGTGTAACCCTTTTCAACAGCGTGGCCCATCCTACGGAGATTGACAGTCATCCAACACCCGTGTTCGTCGTAACATTATTTCATGGTCTTTCTAAACCCGTGATTGTCGCGAAATGTTATGACTGCGTAACTAGAGACCCGTTGATTCTATTGAGGGATGACTTATTGTGGCCAGTGTATGACCGTCATATGCAGGTAGTCTTGGGTTGCGTGGTCAGTGATGCATCTGAAAAAGCTTTCATTTGTCAAGTGAAAACCCCTAGCGGTTATTAATGTTGCGGAAAATGTACAGCACCGGTAATGTACGTTAACAGGAAAATGATATCCCCAACGAGCCGTTGTCGCTTGCAAACGGACATCGACTTCAGTACCCGACGACAACAAGAACACTGGGTTGGTCAGTCCGCTTTTGAAACGTTACATATAGACATATGATATAACGTTTTCCGCGAGATCACAGTAGTATGATGTGCTAAAAGATAATGAGCACTCCATGAACATATAGGAACCTAATACAACAAATAGAAGAATTCGTTTGGGATAACTGTTGAAGTAGCCGCTTCCGTTGAGTGTCTGACGATTGTTGTCCTTTATATAAAATCGGTGACCACGTTCCCTGTCTATTTTCTATCAGGGATCGATCGACCGGCTTGCGGTTCCTTATAGATACCGGAGCCGAGCTCAGCGTTATTCCACCGCAACCAAATGATCGACTTCAGTCTGGCCAGTACACTTTACAGGCCGCGAATCAAAGTCGCATCAAAACTTTCGGGGAACGCTCTCTCACTGTCGATCTTGGTCTCCGGCGATGTTTTCGATGGATATTCCTGCTTGCCGACGTTCAAACGCCACTCATCGGTGCCGACTTCCTGGCACATTTCAACCTTTCCGTCGATGTCAAGAGGCGCAAGCTAATTGACAACACTACCGCATGCACAGTAAATGGCACCCAATCGACGATCGCATCAATCGGCATCCGGCCTGCTCTTCCACCAACACCGTCTTTTGCAGCACTGTTAAAAGAGTTTCCTTCGTTAACTCGGCCGTGCTCACATACCGAGACGGTTAAGCACAACGTGGAACATCATATTACAACACGCGGTCCTCCGATTTTTGCTCGTCCACGCCGTTTACACCCAGACAAACTGAAAATAGCCAAGGCTGAATTCGAACATATGCTTCAGTTGGGCATAATTCGACCTTCAAACAGCTCTTGGGCGACACCACTACACATGGTACCCAAAAAGTCTCCGGGCGATTGGCGACCTTGCGGTGATTACCGCGCTCTCAACAACTGCACAATCCCGGACAGGTACCCTATACCACATATCCACGATTTTTCTCCAGGACTTGCTGGCGCTACTATTTTCTCTAAATTGGACCTAGTCTGCACTTATTATCGCATCCCAGTTGCCGTGGAGAACATTCTGAAAACAGCAATTAGAACAGCCTTCAGCCTTTTCGAGTTCCCAAGGATGACCTTTGGGCTCCGTAATGCGGCTCAAGCATTTCAGCGATTCATGGACGAAGTGTTGCGTGGACTCCCCCCGCATACGTTTACATCGACGATGTTTTGATCGTTAGCCGCTCAAACGGGGAGCATTTTTCTTCTCTTCCGTCTGATTTTGACCGTTTCGTGCAACGTGCTGTTGAAAGCAACATCGACAAGTGTGCCTTTGGGGTCAGTTCATTGAATTTCTTGGGACATCGCATCGACCAAACCGGCATCACATTTCTGCCAGAAAATGTTGAGTCTGTCTCTACGAGGAAGGTCAAATAATTTCACGACTGTCACCTACCTATCATATTAACGTTGGGTAATCAGCAGGATTTGTGTGAGTCTAATTGTAACCTATATTATTATCGATTACTTTGGCCGATTTTACTAGGATACCTCCTTTGAAGTCCACAACGCAACTTTCCAACAGCTGCCTCAAAAATGCGAGTCCCCTCGACCACGTATTTCACTGTTTAACGTGCGAATGGTGGTTTCACCGCGGATACGATAGAATCAGGTTGTCCAAATTATATGAGACGTAAAGCCAGAAAAATCGAGTTTGCATTTGGTTTGTCTGCTATCCCAGGTTAATAGGCCTTATCGATAAACGCGAATGGTAGCCAGCTTTAATGCACATAGCTGAAGACGAAACGGCTGGTGTTCCAACCAAGGACGACGTTGGGTTACGCGCAGACCAAGTTCACATACGCCTTATCACAGCTGCCTCAACTACGTTTTTCGCAAGCGGATGGTACGTCCTCAAACAACATAGCTGGCGAAAGATGTAGTCTAGGGAATTATGGAGATGTTAAACTTATCTGTTTGGCGTTGAGTGTTTTTGACGACGGCTGTCGTATGTTTTATAGAGAATCGGTGATCATGCTCCAAGTCTTTATTTATTCCCTTCTTGTTGATTCTTCTTTTAGATTCAAAACCTTCTTGATAGTGGTTGCGAGTCCTTTTTGCGGTGACTGACACGACCGTTCAAACCAACAGAACAAATCAGCCCCCGCGATCTTTGCTGCCGACGTATCACTATAGTTCAGTATCGTTCGGTTATTGAAGCTTGTTCCCGCGCAGCTTGTTCGTCCTTACTCCCCACTGCTGGGCCTATGCTTGTGTACCCTTCCTCCGCTTGCAGCTTGCCGCCCACCATTACATAACAGTTGTATTTGGTCTTGTTCTTGTGAATCATTGACCTCAGTTTGGTGGATTTAATATCACGGTCTGCTGTTATTTTCTTCCATCTAGCTTTTCATTTGTTTCTCGTTGCTAGCAGCACGGCTGCTTCCTGAAGGATGCCTGAGCGTTCCCTTAATGTTTCCTGAGCCGTGTTCGAGTGATCTCTAAGTGGTTCAATGCCGCCTACATTTTGCGTGCCATTGTAACCAAATAAATTTCATGATGAGCAAACCAGTTGCAGGCAATCACAAAATGATCCAAATCAATACAATGAATATCCTCACGATAACGCTTTTTCTCCCTCAACATCTGCAAGAAGCCATTACTTAATCCACGCTTCGATATCCTCAATGAACCAAGAATGCACCAGAAGCGGATCATCGCAGCTACTACACAATATACCACGATAATTCATTTGGTCAAACTCAAGGAGAACGTATTTTTGTTTCGGTAAATTAAGAATTTATTTATTAATGCATCCGGAGTTCTGCTGAAAGTTCAACGGAACTCGTGAAAATGCTTTCCCTTGCAGTGTTTTGAATATATATTCTATGAACCAAATGCCGTAATGTGAATTTCTTCCCATTGCGCTTGCATGAAGTATAAGTGGCAATTGTCGGCAATGTCTACCTGGCAGGCTGGACTATCACCCCCTCATGGTCCACAACTGAAACAAAAGTGGACGAGTTAATTGGTTGACGCACTGTGCAATGGCACAAGTTAAGGTAAATAAACAAATCTCCTAAGAATAAAAACACGTTAGGATTAATCCCCTAGTGGTATGCAAATTCGTTAAAATTAACGACACCAAGATGGATGCCGGCGGACGCCCGTTAACGGTTTTCAATCGGTGTTACTTCTGGAAGACTCGAAGATTATGCGAGAAAGAGCTGGCCGTTCCACTGTGCCTCTAGGGGAACCTCAGCAACTTTTAATAAGAAGCTTGCGTCTACGACCTGTTTTTGAGCTCAGTGGATTGTTCATCAGGCTCAGAACACAGACGCTCGCTGCATTGCAGCGTGACTAGCATAAATCCGGCCTATCAAAAAAGATTGCAGTTAGACTGAATGTAGCTCGAAGAACCACCAGAAGTCAGTCTTTAACGGGAAGGCCGAATCAATACTTCACCAGCCGAATGCGAGGCTCCTATAAACGGATGTAGGCCCGTTGACATCTGCTGGTGAAACTAATTCGAACCAACCTCGTAACGGCCAGCAGATTTCAAGAAACTCTGAAGAAACCACAGTGGCACGCCGAATAGTCAGCAATACTGTCCCAAATAAGTCGATGGTCATTAAGTAGGATGGTTTAATCCCATCGGTGTGACGTGAGCAGCAAGGAGCCCAACGGTTTAGAGGAGTACGTTGAAAAATCTCCACAATGAGTTTGAAGTCAGTGGGATTGGGGGAGCTTGCAATATTTAGGATATCCCCTTTGCACTTTGAGTTTAAGTTCATGTTCGAGCAATCGGGCGTCAATCGGTCGTCCAGAATATTTTGCAACGGGATTCCGAGGGAAGAGAACTCACGGATGCGACTGTCCCACTTGGAGAGAGATTTACTTAGTCCACCATTATCTGGATATTTTTGTTGCCAGTTCTTCACAAGAAAAGTTCCCTATACATCCTCGTACTCACTGCAGCGTTCGACTCAACACAGCGTCACAGTTAACTCCACCAAGTGCGAACTAGGTAAGGCCACAATAGAGTTTCTGGGTCACAAGATCTCAGAAAATGGGATCGCCGCACTCACGTGTAAGATCAAAGCCATCCATGATTATTCCGAGCCGACTTCCCTTGCAAAACTCCGTCGTTTTAATGGTCTAGTGAACTGCTACTGACTTTTCAAGCTCAAGTTGAAGTTCGATTTGCAAAGGACTAAGTGGCTGGCTCCGTGTTGCAACACTTGGAAAATCACTGTCAACTCCTACATTTCCCCTTTAAACGGTCACGACTCACAGACCCTCACTACAGTACTTTCGGTAAAGAATTGCTTGCCATTTACCTTGCAATATGCCATTTTCAGAATGCCGTTGAAGGTCAACAGTTCACAGCCCGCAATAATCAGAAACTCCTGGTGTATTCATTGAACCCTCCGTCCCCCAGAGAAACAAAACACCTGGATTATATTTTCCAGTTCACGGCAGTTACACGACATGTCTCGAATGTCCTTATTTTTGCTGCAAACATGTTATCACGCGGTCCTTCGCCTACCCTTCTTGGTTTGTACGCCATGACTGCTGCGCGAATAGGCGACTCCTAAAAAGAGCGATGTCGTCAGCGCAGCAATCTCTAAATACTCCACGTTTCATCAACTTCCTCTGACGGTACCGTCCGGTGTGATGTTTTGTAAAGCGTACGTAAGTCTGCAGTCCAGTTATCGTTCCGTCATGTACTGTCCAACGTGCTGTATAACCTACCTCACCCTGGCATATTTGCTTCAGCGAAGCTTGTCACTGAACTTTTCGTACAGCCAAAAGTGATTTGCGACACCCGTAATAGGGCTATTTGTTGCACTGAATATTCGACGTTCCATGGGAACGCGCGAGCGGTAGAACGTTTTCATTGTCAGGTGGAAGCAGCGCTCAATGCGCAATCTAGTCTCTCCGGATAAGAGACTTCACCACTAGTCCTTCTTGGGTTGCGCAATATCGTCAACATGGACTTCGAGTTCACACTGGCCCAACTCATCAATGGTTGCACCTCACGTTTGTCTAATAAAGTAGCGTTTCTTTTGTTGATCGAACCTAGCGCCAACAAAAGTATGCGTCACGTTCAGCGAGCTGTATACGATGGCTGCGTCCAGTGAAACCACGGGGACGATCATCATCCGTACATTTGCAGCAGAAATTATGCGAAAACAAGTTTCCACAAGCAAACGATATCAATATTTATAAGCATCAGGATTAACGTTCGTGCAAGAAGTGATTTGTGGCGCGCGTAACTTCAATTGTCGTGTCAGTTTCTGCAAGAAAGGCTCACAGTCACTGCCAATAAAAATTTCAATATAAGAAGAAGGATCAACGAGTAACGGATAAATAACGATAGTGGTCCACGACTTTCTATAAAACTCGTAATAACCGTCAAACACTGAACGTGAGCTGTTACTTTAACACAGGGTCAAGCGCTACCCACTTGTCATTTTTAACACGCGTGGGAAGCAGAACAACATTAGGCCGAAAACTCAGGTTTCATCCATTCCATAACGCTTGTGTGAAGGCTCATATGGATAGCAAACAATATGAGAAAGAAACATGACGAAAAACATATGTGTGGAGCGTTAGTATAAAAATAAGCACGCAAAGTTGTTATTGCCTTTTGCTGGACTTTAAGGGGCACAGTCAGCAGCCACGCATGTGGTTGCTAAAGCGAACGGCCTATTGTAATCCTCGCCTGAATATATGTATATTTGAAGTAGCTAAAGTGACACGGCTCATTGTGACGTTTTTAATCCACATTAGTGTTCGCTATCAGACAAGGAACTGTGTCGGTATTAGGTTGTCTTACCGCTCAGCGTGTTCACCTCCCGGTCCGTCATCGCTCAGTTTTCGCTTCCATGTCAACGATGTTGAGAGGTTGGCTGTCTATATATACCTGTCGATTAAACAAATTTCGCGAATAAACAGCCTCCATTAAAACCACTCCCGTTTCATTTATGCCATCACGTGTCTAAGCCGTGGTGTCACAGTTGTGATCTGGGGTCGGCTCGCCGCATCGCTAATTTGTGTTCGTGCACGCGTGTGCGCAGCTGTTTGCCTGTCTCTCCCACATATTGTTGGTCACACCCGAGACATGGAATCGCGTATACCACGCCAGACTGTTCGTGTGGTTCTACACGATCTTTAGCGTTCACCAAAGCTGAACGGAGTGTTGAATTTGGCCTGTGTGATATTTGGATGCCCAGTGGTTGGAGCATCCTTTGTGCTGCTTCAGATGTGCCGTGAATATATGGCACTGTCATTCGCGTTTTGGGTTCTGTACGTTCAGTTCTTGTGAATCCTCTGATAGATGCCTTTATGAAGCTATTAGGGTACCCATTAGAAGTGAACAGTTTGAACAGGTGCTTTCGTTCTTGTCTTCTTAGTTCAGTTGAGCTACAGTGCGTGTCTGCACGTCGAAATAATGTTCGCACGCAGCTTTTAAGTTGACAGGCTGGATGATTGCTATCGAACCTGAGAATGACATCAGTTGTTGTCGGTTTACGATAGACAGTAGTTTCAAGCTTGCCATCGAGAAACGCCGAGCGTTAATTTTTTTCCTCTTCGTGTGTAGGGGCTACTTCATCCGTTGGGTTATTGCAACAACTGTGGAACTGGTCAAGCAGAGTCCGAGACAAAACAGCAAATGCATCACACATCGAAGACACACTTTAGGTTTGAAGATTTGACAACCTTCAGATACAAAGTGTTTCATTACGGCATTTGCAAGCAATCCCAATATAGATGGGCCCTTTGGTGTGCATCCCTTCTGCAGGTAAACTGGGCCGTCGAATTGTAGATATCTCACCATAAAGAGTTCCACTAACTGAATCAATTCTTTCGGAGGAAAATTCTGTCCTATTGCGGAGGTTGTCGTCCTCATGTAACAGGAGCTTAAAACGCTCCACCGCAAGTTTCCTTGGTATGTTGATGAAAAGCGGCGTATCATCAAAGTAATCCAACGCATCGTTTTCTCCCAACTCCAAATCCTCAATCTGCCTTACGGTAATCACCCGAGCTGTTTGCGTTATAATTGTCTGGAGGTAAACATGGCCGGAGAATACGAAAGAAGAACTTCACCAGTTGATAGTTTGGGGTCGCTCTGGATGCAACGATTGGTCTTAATGGTACCTGATCCTTGTGGACATTACTGTCGTGAGGTAAACATGGTAGAAGAATACGAAAGAGGAACCTCGCCTGTTACTAGTTCGGGGGTGTTCTTGGAAAAATGATTGATCACATAGGTACTCGATCCATATGGAAATTTAGTAGCACGTGTAGCCATTGCGCTGATTCATCAATGGGTTCAAGACGTTTGGCTCGTTCTTCCGTGAATGGCTTGGTTTTCTTGGGAGATTTCAGAGTTTTGGTGGTTCCAGCCCTGAGACTCATCACATATTTTTCTTGTGACACAGTAACACGCAGCAGGTTTTTTGAAAAATCATTCATTTTATCTACATGGTCCGTCTGTACAATACGGCCATAGCATTGTTTTCGTTAGTGGGTAGACCGACGATTTGGTCGTTCTCTATAGATGTAATCAACGTTTTGATATCATCAGTTGTTAAGATATTCGTTGAATTTTGACTGATCGGTTGCTGACGCGTCTTCGTGCCTACATACTACTGCGTTCACTTATCTAGACTACTGCATTCAGTCCTGATTCTTCGGTGGATGCTTTCGCATAGTTGAATTTTTGATCATTCAACAAAAGAGTCTCTTCAACCAGCGTCACCTGACTGTCTGCTAGGTTGCGCATTGGTTATTTGCATGGTTCCTGGAAAGTTGGTTTTTTCTACTCAGTCGATCCTATATTTTGTTCTGTTAGACTCTGTTGACGTCATATATGTGACCTGAAAACAGTGAAACTGTCTACTACTCAGTCAGTACTGACGGTGGAAAACCGATCGACAATGAAAACAAAGACTCAGCGCGTTGACCCTCGTGTATTAGTATCGACCCTGGAAAATAGTGTACAGAGAAACACGTCAAGCTAGCGAGGCGCGGAGCGAGTTGTGATTTTAGCCCGGGACGGATATTACAAAATGGTTAACTTGACTGCAACAAAGATACCCAAAAATACTAGTCATCTGAAATGTACAGCTGGATGCGACTATTGAAAATATTATTTATTATAGCTGCTACATGGTTCTCACCCAACAGGCTACTGAATATTACACAGACCTTCGTTATGCCAGAGATAGAGCAAAAGTTATACATCCTGTCATTCTGCTGATCACAGTTACGTAGTAATACATACGAAGAATAATGATACGTGATACGTAATGTCAGGTGTTGAAAGAAGGCCAGTCGAGGATGGCTGCTGTGTTGGCAGGATTCTTCCATTTGCGTCATTTGGTCTTCGAGGTGCCTCTTTTCTATGGCAGTGGGCCGTCCAACCCTAAAACTCTCAATGGAGGAGGGTACGTTTATCCAGTTCTGTACGATAGGTAGCTGCGAGTTGTCTCCAGGCCCCATGTTCGGATCGCCTTTGAGAGAAAAACCGCAGTGAAGTTGCTGCACCACGGGCAGAAAGTGATAGCTCATTGTGTCAACGTATCCGGTCGGTCAATAACAATTTCACAGACGAAGACATTTGAGTGTCGTTTTCCTTTATTTCCCCTTCTGCGTGTGCTCCCGTCTAAAGTTGACAGATTGGAGAGAAAAGATTGTCATGCAAATAAACCTTGTCTCGAACAACGCAGTTTTGGTTGCTGACCTGGTAACGCATCAGATAACTGCAAGGGCAAGATGGTAGAAACATGTTGTCGCCTTTTCTGTTTACTGAACAAAATACCCAGCAACTCAAAAAATGAGCGGATAGACTGTCAACTGTAAACAATTTTGATTTTTTGAAGTATATCGCTAAGTCCAGACATACCATACCTTAGAAAAGTAGTTATTATCGGGTGGACAGAAACGAAGAGTACGGGTGTGCGTATGTCGAACTGGAAAAGCCATCATTTCAAAAAATAAATGTTAGCATACCCCGAAAACCGCACGAGCCCACGGAAATCCCTACCAAAACGGTTACGCTTGGACGTAGAAGGAGCGGGGGTTGATGTTGTGGGGATTTCGACAACCACAGGACATTCCAAGGGCGGAACGCAATTTTGCTGTCACAGTGTGTTCCAGGGAAGAGACAATGTTTGTCGATGAGGGTGTGATTGATGGGTCCTCCGTGAGTGCTGGTTTCAGCCTGTCGACAGGAACTACCCCGTGTTTGCTGCTTGCGGCTAATAGGTGAAAATTTTCGTCTCTTGCGAGAACACGATAGGGGCCGGTGATGGGTTTGCTGTGGTCGACGCAGGTCATTCGTATGTAGAAAGACATGAGTGCACGAGGACAGTTTACTGTGCACATGCACAGCTGATGATTGTTTCCTAGGCTGTACTGGGCGTGGTTTTCGAGTATGGTGCGCAAATAAAGGAATACAGCCGCCGTAATCCTAAAGT
>LOND01007036.1:4217-16800 GCA_014220965.1 Paragonimus kellicotti
AGACCAACCAACTGTACATCGGGCTGGTTCGTCAGGTACAATATCCCCCTGAATTCAACTTTGATTTGGGTGGCCATACATTTGAGTGCATTGCTATGGCTCAAATTTCTGCTGGGCGGGAAATGAGTAGTTCTGATGTTGGGAAGCAGCGCTATTTTATCAGTAAGATCTCAGGTATACTTGGTTAATAGTGTGAGATCAGAGGCTATTTCGGTTTGCAGGTCTAAATGAGAAAACCTAAGATCGAGTGTGACATAACTCTGATTACATTCGATATCGACTGTAAAGACAATCATGTTGCACTTGTACTTCGTAAAATATCAATCGGCTAATTGCTTGGACTCAACAACGGCCAGTCTACTGGATATGGATATTTGAGTTGACTGACAATGATCTTGCTCATGAACACCGGTGTACCATTTGAATACATTAAGACGCACGTAGTGCCCGTTGCTTCATCCTTCAAATGCGGTTTATGATTTTGTACGGATTTTGTTTTAAGCAGCAGCATTCACAGTGAGGAACCTCACAGGCCTACTGCGTCGTTTGACCACTTGCGTGTCGCGTTATTAGCCCAAGAGTGATTGATATCATGAAATCAACACGTGAAGAAAAAACCACGATGGTGGTGAAATTTGGCAAAGATGCGAATGTTGATGTCTGTCACAAAAGACGACTCAGGGTACATACAAAAATTTAAAAAAAACTCAGGTAATTCCGCCGTCCAGGATTTGAACCTTAAACGTACCGTTTAAGGGGGTGGTGAAATCAACTTAGTCTGTGGTTTCGTTCTTCGATAACTTTCGCTGCTCTGACGTATGTTGAATAGCAAAGACTGGTGTACATCTCGATATCGCGGGCTTTTTGCAATTGAGAAAATTTAGTCTACTTACTTATTTTCAACCTGCTCTTTTTGAGTGAGGACTCGATCCAAATAGCGCATTCGATGTTGCCAATATCAACCGAGAATACGTTGTTCAGTCATTTGAATTGACTCGAAAGAGATTTCAAAGAATGGAGTGTATACGATTTCCTTGATGAAATTTCTAATCACCCCGATAACAATTTGACAGTCTAGCGAATGCATTTTGCACAGCGCTGTTTTAATTAATACTTCACAGTTTCCGACAAACTCGCCTACACTGCAATGTGAATTTTGTATTTTTGAATGACTTTTAACTAACGTGTTCACAAAAAAATGGCAGCTGTATTCATCTAAACAGTAATCATCCTGACATTTGATATGAGTCGCAGAACTAACGGCGTGCGATTGCCAGTGTAACATCTCATTCGCACGATAATTCAAAAACTAATGACGAAAGTTTAGAAGGCAGCACTGTCCGAAGCACGTCAATTTGCTTTATAAGTCCCAATTGTGGTATTAGGCGAAAACGATGTGTTCTGTATTAAAATGACTTCGTTAACAGCGTAAGGTGAGGTAATATTAGGCAACTAAAAAAAAGTCAAAATATGCAGAAGCAATTGATCTTTAAATACTTGGAATTGGAGTTAACTTCAAGCGGTACGCTTTGAACTGGTTTCACACAGAATAAAATTTGTTAGCTGAGTCATCGTCGCGCCCAGTAAGTTATAAGACTTACAGGAACGACATCGCATACGCATCAGACTTTCTTTTCTGAACATACTAAAAATAAGCATACGGAATAGATATGAGAAGGTTATGGCAGAGATCCTAATATTCCGTTTAAAAAACAGACAATTGGTTCTCCGTTTCAACTCACTTACTTATCACACACGTTAAATAAGTCTACTGTTGAAAGCACGAGGACGGAATTATCCCAACGAACCAATGTTGCCCACAATCAAGTAGATTTATTGCAATATGAGAAAATATTTACAAAAGATTTTTGCTTCTCGTGTCTTTCAAACGTCTTTTTATTCCACTGGTCACTAAACTTCATTACAGGAAGTTTGCTTTCTGGATCTTGCTACACTGGAAGACGTGGAATGTTGCGATTACTGCAAAATGGTGAGTCCACGGACATATTTTCGAATGCCCGCGTTACCCCCAAGCTATTGGAGTCATCCTTAAGTGCAGTTAAAAAATGGCAGATAACATGATAGCATAAACACCATCGTGGTTTTCAGCTGTGGAGAGAGAGAGAATCCTTTGATTTAATAACTGTACATATATGGCTGACAAATTACGTGGGATTTGGTCGATATCAGTTGCATATTTTCTGTTCTGGGAGGTGAATAAGCCAGCATCTATTGAATTGAAGTGATAGGTTACGGTTTCACTTGTGTTAGTGCTGGTCAGTATTTATAACGGAACTTGATAACTGGTGCACGCCCTTATGCGCTAGACTTGCTGACCGCCATGCCAGTCGCCTGCAAACAGTGCGAGCAAACTGGCTTGCAAGCCCAGCTCAGCACTTCAAGTGAATTCGATGATTATAAGTTGGTTGGAAAGATCTACATTTAAATTCATCGACTACAGTCTACCGAACTGTTGATGTGTTCTACTTCGAGACGATCAGGCTATCTGAACTCGACTAACCAACGAAAGTTATCCAATGTTTGCTAGCTGTTGGTAGCGATGATTACCAGCGAAGTGGTGGATAGCTATTTCGATCTTGCGGAGTCTCATCCAGCGCCGCGTATGTCCGCAGAGTTGAACCCACGATCTTTGAATAAGCTGCAGAAGTGTAGTACAAAAGCCTACCCGCTAGACCATGGGTAGTGGTCCGGAGTTGTCGGTCACTGAGGTATTCAGGAAAGTTTGTGGATTAGTTTCCCTAGCTCGTTGTACGTCCAATCGTTGCGGTAGATGTTTAACAGCTTGCAGATCCATCGTGAAACTACTGGTTAGTTTCATCCTGTTAGCAGAAGGGAACGCAAAATCTGAGGCGAATAATTCACATACCATTCCTGCAACCCTAGTGAATTTGAGACCGTGGTCTAGTGGATAAAGTCTGAGCTATAATCTATCGCTTATTCACGGGTCGTGAGTTCACCTCTCCGGCAGGCAAGGTGCTGTTATGACTCAACTAGATCCCAACAGTTGTCCATCATTTCAATGGTGTTTGCAAAATCATATCCCTACCACTTCAGGGGCATTGACGGGTGCTAATCTGTTCGCAGGCTCGCCATAAAACGAGTGATCGATATTAACCGATTAGGGAATGAAAGCCCAGCAGCTGGGGACACTATTCACATGAAGTTTAGGTATTGTTATTTGGTGATGCCGATGTGAGTTGGATGGCAAAATGGTCTGTACCGTTGTTTTATGAGAATATGGAACACGTCAAATGTTAGCTACAACAGGAAAGCACTACTAATGCACATATATCGAAAATCGGGTACTACAGTAAGAAAAAAGCCGTTTGAAAGAGTTATCTGCCTGCTTACAGTAGCCTGTGAAATTATTGTAATCTCCATATGTTTTTATGCTTTGTACGCTGAAGCAGATAACGTGGCTCTGTTTCACTGTTAAACTGAACACAGTGTATGGCAGTCTGCTGTACTACATTATCGATGAGTAGTCGGGGATTTGGTTAATTTCAAGTTGAACATCACCCACAATTGATCGCAGCTGTCGCATTCCCATAGACTTTCCAGTCGGCCCCTTTCGAAAAGAAGCACTAGACTCGAGTTTCGCTCTCATTAGAGCTCGTCAGTAGTGCATATCCTTGCCACTGCCGGGACTAGAACTCCGGCCATGCTTTTCATGAGGCAACCGTGTTTACCACTGCGCCATTGACCTCACATTAGGCACGACCGAATTATCATATGTGAACGCTCAACCACTTTCGCTTGTGAGTAATGATCAGGTTGCCCGATCGTCTCGATAGGAGACACAGTTACTGTCTGTTAACTCCAATCGATAACCCCGCGATTAGGACTTCCTAGACAGGTCGAAATCTCCGATCTCATTAAACCTGCTAGGCGATATTTTAGATTACTGATGAGTAGTCGGGGATTTGGTTAATTTCAAGTTCTAGTCCCGGCAGTGGCAAGGATATGCACTACTGACGAGCTCTAATGAGAGCGAAACTCGAGTCTAGTGCTTCTTTTCGAAAGGGGCCGACTGGAAAGTCTATGGGAATGCGACAGCTGCGATCAATTGTGGGTGATGTTCAACTTGAAATTACATTATCGTCGACTATTCACTTTTCCGATGTAAACCACAAAAGTCCGTCTATATAGAACAGGTGTAAATCTGTATGAGGTGACAATAATTTATTTGGCTGATTTCTAAGCTTTAATGAAAGGCTTCTAAAAAGTATCCTGGGTTGAGGACTCAGTCGTTCACAACGGTGTAGTAGTTGAAAAACAAACAAAAACACATGCTGTTCATAAAATTAGCATTTTTTTTACAAGGAACACCAGGTACGGTAGTCTATACTTCACATTAAGTAACGTGTGTTCTTCATGGCACGTTGTGTTTGGTATAACCACATGGAGAATGTTACAGCAGTTTGTAATTTGTAAATAGACCGACGCACTCTACCCTACTGAGTCCACGGAGTAAATGATTCAACGTCATCTTGTTTTCCTAACCACGGATTGTCATTCGGGGTAAGTGAGGGTTACGTAAGTTGGCATCCAATCAAAGTAACTAAATAAGCTGAATACCACTCACACCAGACTACAGCTGGACGTTTAAATTTGCTTTTGCAAGTCTTCATAATGTTATTGTAATTGTACATTGGTTACAAAACTGATCGGATCATAAATTTCTTTTGGACAATCTCGTGCACTCAAGTATACTGTCTGAATCTAGAGCAGGTTTTATTCAAACAGCATATCTGATAGAATTCCTTGGTCATTCGCGGAATGTAAAATCTGAGAAAACGTTTGTGTACATCTGGCTCTATGTTAAACCGTTTGGAAAGAAAAAATAAATTGATGGGCTGTTTTATTTTCAGAAGGTCAGCAATAGAAAACTGAGAGAGAGGAGGTCAAGGGAGGTGGCACAAAACAGAAACATCAAACAATATCTGTTGTCCTGCAACAAGCGCACTGTAAGCATTACAGCAATCAGAGTTAGCTAGTATAAACACTGAGTGATCTCTGTATTTCGTACACCGGCGATAATTGTCGACGGTCAAGCTCTTGTAATGTATCTCAATTTCGGCGTTCTGATTGTTGCATCGAAGTAAGTGTTCGATTCAGTTGGCCCAATGACATAGATATTACGGGGTATGGTAAGGCGTTTCCAACTGAAAATAATCAAACGTCACAGGTGTTCTGTGAAAGTCACATGATTAATCGGGTTAACACCGAGATTATTATTGCTGTTGTTAGGTACAGTTGTATTCTGTAAGTAATGTTGCGGTTAATGAACAATCGTGAATATATCAAAGTCAGCTTTACCCTAATATGCCTGTGGCAGTTTGGGAAGTACCCCAATTTTACAAAGCCAATATGGGTGGAGCAAAAACCGTTGTGTCGTAATACGTTTTTTAGCTCTGTGTTGTTAATTACAATTAAGCCTAAAGTTCGCCAACACATAAAGTCGGAAAGCCCCGATATCAAGGTCGACATGTGTATTAGCCAACTGAACATAACAGCAAAAATATTCTGTACAAAGTCTCCGAACCTGTCGGTTGAGTAATTCGAACATTTGTTCAGCTTTCTCGAGCACCCACGCAATGATGATTGTAAAAGAGCGGAAAACTGCAAAAACCTCGGTGAGTTGTGGATGGCATTCGATTAGCATCGACTCATTCGTTTATAAATGCATCGTGACATAAGTATGTGGCCGAAGTGTACTGATATTTTAGTGTTATTAATAATTACATATATATCAGACTTGTTTTGGGATCATCAGTTACCAAAAAGCGAGGACCGAATTTAGTCCGGGAAATTGTCGCCTATACTTTGCCTAAAAACTCTTGAGCACAAAACAGTCAAAATCCGGAGTGTAACAGTGAGCAATTGATGACATTGACTAATTTGTGTTCCTACTGGCGATGCACGTTCTCGATAACTGGTATTGTCATTTCCCAAATAATATTTTCTTCCAAAAGGGTTAACGAAATTATACGTGCGTCTTCTTGCTAGTCTATTTTGTGTGTACATTCTCCCTTTTCGTGTGCACTGTGGATATTTGAGTGGCAGTGAAGTAGGCAAAACGGGATAATTGTTTTGTTGCAATAATTAGTTTTGCTTGATTATTTTACGAGTTAAATGCAGTTCAAACTAGTGAATGATAATTTTCTTTTTTACTTTATTTACAAGTATCCATTATTGGAAAAAAGTGTTCTAACCAGCAACTCAGCATCAAAGCACAACACACATCAAAATTTCTCCGGATAAACAATGCTGCCTGAGATTGCAGATTCCATTCATTTTGAAACAGTTGTACCTACCACAGAATTTACAACAACGCCACACAGCAAGCTGATGAGAAAGTTGAGAGTTGCACACTTGTAATGTTCCCGGTGGAAGTAACCTGTGATTTGAAAGTAAGTTCTATGTGCTGTCTGCAAATCACACATTTAGTTATAATATAGAATTTGAAAAGAAGTAACGGGTTGACAAATGTTTGTTGTTAACATTTGGAAACTCTGGATTAGTCGGATGCTGGAACGGCATAATATTAAATAATTTACTGGTTATATTCTGGATATATCCTGAGGGTAATACATCAATAACAAATTCGTCCGATTCAGAATCAGGACGCATAAGGTAACCCAAACTCAGTAATAACATTCACATGATTATTAACTCTTCGTAGTACTTTGCCACCATGGAAGTTCATCGCACAACTCAACGGAGTAGTGTTCCTTTGAAGGCTACTTTAGCCGATAAATGCTGGCTATATTCATTGATTTCAGCTGGCTGTTGGTGGAGCCTGATTTAAAACATTGAATCACTTTTAGTGACCTATTTGTCCCCTTATCCACTTTTGTTTAATCTATTCGGCTGGTGACCCAGAACAGTCAGTCTAAGCAGTTGAATATGATGCTGATAGATGCGGTTGTGCGGGAAGAAAATTTCGATCAGAAGTTCATTACCAGACAACAGACACATTTTGAGTCAAACATGTTTGCGTAAGCACAAATGATCTTCGATGTTTAGTCAATATAAAGCCTTAACTGACAGCCAATCGTTTCGGATTTGAGTTCCGTGGTGCAAAATGAGTGAATTGATCGGGTTCACTGTTTGGCAGCTCATCCAAATGTGCTTTGCCATTGGAGGTGGGAAGTTGCGTGTTTTTCAACAGCCCTACTTATACCAAATTCTGCCGATTGCGTCCGCTACTTTCGGATGTATATAGGTAATCGATCAGTTCGAACATTGTAAGTATCATTGTAATCGCAACCGAACTGAGACAAGATGAGGGACAGGATGGCCGGATGAACAACACTCACCTTCACTTGGTCTTACTCTCTTGGTTAAGTGTACGAGGCACAGTTTAGCCCCAGGATACGTTGGAGACAAGGCGGAATGGAGTGTATGCCGAACTATGTTAGCCAGATTATCATGAAAAGACGTTTGTAGGAAAACATTCTCGCTGAGTAAATTGCATACAGCAGAAATGACATGCTTCGGCTTGCTATGAATGCTCACAAGCTTCCAGAAACCTCTTTTTTGAGAACAGTCATCTAAGGATTAGCTTATCAACCGTACAAATTTGAAGAGACCTACTGAATACTGTTTCAAATAACACGTGTTTACAGTTAAGAGGCGCGCAACTAACAAAATGGATTCATTGACCGCGTTAAGTAGATTCGCAGTGAACAGAGCGACGCATTGTCCCGTCGAACAGTCGAGTAGGTGGAATGTCAGAAAAAGCTGGGTTATTATTAGTTTCTAACTCGAAAGTGATAATCAAATGAGGGTGCAAAGAATGCCTACGTGATAAAATTATCATGGTTGGTGAAAATCGATAGTTCATTACCGCAGCATCTGTGACCTACAGTTGAATCAATACGGTTTGAAGATAATCTTTTTATCACTCTTAAAAAATGTTTGCAGATGTTGGACAAAGAGTGACTGTCAATACGTACACCATCAGCCTGCCTGAAATGAGGTTCCGCAAATTCAAATCTTGTTTCCACTGTATAAAATAACACGCTTTCCAAGATATTGGCGGAGAATTTGGATGGAAACACTTCAACACTGAAATAGCTCACTTAAAACATCCACAGTTTCACGTATAAAAACAAGGACAAAAGTTGTTCCAACGTTCACAGAAAACAGTGTTGATACACTCATGGAAACATTCGTCAAGACGTTTACTAGGTTAATCGTGTTTTAGACACAATATGATGTTATCTTATTGCCCACCGGGTCAAGCAGTACAACAAACCATCGGGCAGTCTTATGAAACGAAAGGATGTTAATGACCATGCTCGTAAATATACACTATCGTTGTGTTTATTACAAAATCCACTCATGCGAGGTGTTGAGGTCCGTTCGGTTCAAACTGCCTGTTTCGTTCCCGCCTGAGGTCTATGCGTAAAAGGAACGGTTGTGTTTTACCTGTTGATACGCTTTTCAGCCAGCTCTTTTCTTATGGCATGTTATATGGCTTAAATTTATTGTGATTTCCAAACACTAGATTTATCTTGTTGGATCACTTATTCTTTTCACTTGGAGTCAACGGCAGTCTTTATCGGGATGTAGGACGAACGGCGTTCTTCATGTCTCCTGGCAGACCGATAGCTTGCTACTGTTTACACGTTGGACAACAGTTTCGGCGGATTAATGCCATAGTAAACTTAAACGTTTTGTCAGTCAGTTGTGTCTAGAAAAGACCGCTAGTAATCTGCGATAGTCGAGGTTGGATCTTTGAGATGATTGAACAAGCTTCCAAAATGACTCTACGTCTGCAAAATTATTCAAGTGTTTGGGATTAAGATGTGATTAAAATCCAGATCAATATGTGAACGTCTTTAAAACGTTGCTGCATGGTTTACAACTGACGATCCACACGGAAGACGGGTTCAAGATGTTACAGTTTAAAATATCTTTGAGAAGTCCTCTTGAAAAAGTTCCTGAGATTGAAAGGAACGATGCTGTTCGTGGGACAGCGTTAGCGTTTTTCAACTTAATGAACCACATTTTCGAATCAGAAGCTGTAGCCCCTCTCTACGATCATGTTCCAGCGCCTTTCTGATAAAGTTCTTAGGAAGTAAGGTATTGGACGGAAATAGTTTGTATATCTTCTGTATAATAAGGCGATCGTTGGTGAGCAGTTCTAATCAAAGTAGATGCTCCGAAAATATATAACGAGTTGCACAAAGCATTCGGCTGACGGGAAGAAATTTGCTTACTGAGTTATGATACGAACCACTCTAGTTAAATAAAAGAGCATGAGTCACAAGGGTCTTAGTAGCTGTATACGGAAAGAAGCATAAAAAAATACGCCATTGATACGTAGGTGCTCGGTTGGGTTACAACAGAAAACGTCGCAATTCATTTCCCGATTATGTTTTTAAAGCAAAAAAGTGTTTATTTGCGAGTCCCCAAGTTATTTTCCTAAACAAATTTTCAAACAAGCTGTAGTTCTTGTTGGCTTTCTGTGGATGTAACTAAGCGATCGCTCCATGTGCGCATTTGTTATCGTTGAACTTCATATGTTCATTACCAATGACCTCTGGTCTGCAAGTTCAACTACTACCCACTTTCTCACAAATGTACGGAACTGCGGAATTCAGCTTTTTCCCAAGCGACTTGGTGGATTCACTAGAAGACAGTACAGTATACAAGCAGTAGGTAAACAGTGCTGATGGGCTCTTCTGATCAATCAAAAGTAGAGTCGGTGCGTACCCTGAGTAGCTGTCAGTCCAATTCTGGTTCGAAATGCGTTTAATAAGTTAGTTTAAAATAGAATGAAACCGGTCTCGAAATGTTGGTTCAAGCTTGAGAATCATAAGCAACTGTAGGCACCCACCTTTTCCCGTTTTAGGTTGCGTCGCAGAAAAGTGGAACTTATAGTTTTGACGGGGTTACGCCTCTTAACGTTCGAGTATACGGCATCTGTCAATATGATGAGTACTTGACGGTAATCCGGTTGAATGCAAAAGACGCGGACTATTATCTAACCAACTGACTGTTTACAACGAGCATCCGTAAAGAGCATACTATACAACCACTATTTTGCCAATATAATCATCATAAGCTGAAGTCAGCTCGGCATGTAAAATTTTTGGTTGAACATTAGCGAAAACTATCCAAGTAGAGAGAAAACTACTAGTTTTAAGAGCAAACAATGATAAGTCAGTCAGATTAAGATAATTCCGCAAACAATTAAACATTAGACTAACTTATTTATTCTCACGCATGCAATTCAATTTTTTCAAGTTATGGGAGGAACATCTATTGAATATTGCGTTTCGTCATCGCCACGTGCAAGAAAATCAGGCAATATTGGACATTCTACGTAAACAGTAAGTATTTCGCCGATCCTATCGATTACTTATTCAAACACGTTTGTACTAATGAATCAAATCTGTTCATGAGCTTCACAAAGCTCATTGCGTTATCCAGCTAGAAATTTAAAAATGCTACACATGTTCCATAAAATGTGGCGACCTTGGCAAAGTAAGTTTTGTACCGCAATACTGTTTGTGTATAATTTCAGTGATTATAAATTTGACGTGCACAGTGTAAACCATCACTGGTGTAACCTCGTCGTTTGGTGCTTAAATCGATCAATAATAGAACATTGCTTCTTGAACTAGACAGTAAATGTGTATGGACTTTATGGCGAGTAATATTTCGACGAATGTGCGTTTCGACAGCTTTGAATAAGCTGTAAAGCAGAAATGAACTTCTTTCGCGAATTATGTAGAAACATTGTGATTATTCATGAAACGGTAACCTAACTATGTTTGTTAGCAATTCAGTTATCATTTATTTGTTGAGTGCAGTTGCTTAGACCCGAAATCAGTTTCCCCCCTGTGCACCAATATCACCGTGTGATCTGGCAAATTTCCCCTAAGACGAGTATCTCTTTAAGCTATTGGGCATAAAATGTTTTTTTTTTAAAGAGCGCAAACGCGAATAATTAGCCTAACCCTAGATACTCAATCAAGCAACATTTAAATGCGCAAAAATCATATGATTTTAGTTGTTCATAAAACCGTTGAACGTGTCCGGCATTGCAAAACTGACCATACGTAACCAAGTAAAATATTTGAGGGACGCAAACGTATTGTGTAAGGTGTGTGCTCAGCCACAAGTTCGTTCGCTGCTTTTAATTATACAAGCCAAAATGATGCACTAACATTCGGACGTGTAGGAGCCTTAGTGCAGAATTTTTAGTCACATGATTAGAAATAATGACAATAGGTGCGGAAGTAGATGTAAATGGAAATAATGAATGAGGATGAAGAAATACGAACGAGGAGAACATTTAATCTACGCAACATATTTCCAAGGTTGCGATAGGTTTACTGTCATCTGTTTCTGAACGCTTAACTGTGATTTCTTGCGGTGTATAGCAAGTGGTTCGGAAAAAGTTGAAGCTCGTTTGCTGTTTGTCTGCTAGACAGCAAGGAGTGTTTCAACGGGGCCAGATTCTTGTAGATATTTCGTGATTCACTCAATACAGTCTCACTTCTGGGATTCGGAAGCAATTTAGGGGAGTTGCACCGAGATTTGAATATGCGGTGCGTACACTGTGAGGTCAACGTACCGCAACCTAAAAGAACAAATAACTTCGTAAACAATAGTTGATTTGCCAAGTGCGAACACCAGATCTTTTCTCGGAGTTGATGGAATGTACATTTTCGACGCAGCAGAATTAACTTGGTTGATTTATAAGTTCCATTCAATACTTCCTTCATTATTTGTCTCTCGGTAAAATAAAGACATGAACACAGGTTTTCGCGGTATCGTTGTGAGTGCTGGTCACTACGGAAATATGAAGCAGTCTTCCGACCTTGATCCCTATCATCACTGTGTTCTTGTTAGAGTTTGAGGCCTTCTTTGGCTGTGTACTCCCCTTCTCCGGGTATAATGAATGCTTCAGTTTTTGCATGTAGAAACTCAACTACGTTATGCCTAAAAGCTGCCTTTTTCACTTGTTATTATGGCCCTCCTCATTTGATTGCGCTTGCATAGATAATTCGCCACCTTTTTGCGATCGGTTTCCTGGTCGAAATGTTGAATTTTCTGGATTTCTGCATCACTCTGTACGTACAGCATCTTGTAGTGGGTCAGACTCTTTTATTTCCACCATAGTAATCAATCAGTGGCAAAACGTAAGAATAAGTAAATTAATTCACGTTTTTATTCACTCCCAGCCCTTCCGGTAATCACTGGGAGTAACTTACTTTAAAAAAAGTGCGGAATAGTTGGCGAATGAAAAATGCAAACTGTGACTCAGTATTTCGAGTCATTTAACCAGTAAATTACATCATACATAATAATCATTATTTAACTTGTTGACGTTCAGGTGAAAACTATAATTGCAACAAAACTTGTGTACAATATTTGGTTTTGTAATTTTTCTGCCCTTAAAACACGACTGATCAAATTGTCAATTATCAGTCAAATCTGATTGGCTTACAACCTAAATCAGTGAATGATTTAGAGACAAAAAGAATATCTACTGTCGTTCGAATATGTCTGTTACCTAACAAAACAATATCCTTACAAA
>LOND01007038.1:0-14529 GCA_014220965.1 Paragonimus kellicotti
AAACGTTGGTTATTTCTTAGGATAGCGTACAGGTATTTGGTTGGCACGCCATTCCGAACGTAGTTTTCTTTTGATTTTCTGTTCAACTTATTGACTGAGGACTGGCTAGTAATTCTAGATGAATATGATCATGTAATTTTCATGGTAGTGAGAAATAGAGTTTTACTTCCAAAGCAAAGTTATATTTTAGTGTGCTTCAATGTGAGTTACTCAGTCTAACAATGTGGTAATATCTGCCAAATGTTCTGAAGCATATTGAACTTTTCACCGTTGGTGGACACTTTGCAGCCATCCAGGCATATTCACTGTACATTTCCATATGACGAGAATCATTCTGCCATTGCAAATACTTCACAGCTGTTTGTGACAAGGCACATTTTACAGATATTTTCATGGACCTCAGTCAGTCCAGACAAAAAAAAATCATTTTGGAAATAAAAATGTCCAAGAGATCACTTGGATCATTTAGCAGAATGCAATTTCTGAATTTTTTGAAGAGGAGAATACACATAACTTCAAAGTTGCAAAGCACGTACTCGCTAAAAGATTAATCTTGATAAAAAGTTGCTAACTGATTCAACTTTGGACACATGATAAGTATTCAAATGGCTACAAACTGGAGGGAAATTTTTCACCTTTTCAAATTAATAGTCGTTCAACTCATTGACAAAAGCTGTATCTTAACAGATTAGACATCAATTATTCAACAAAAACTAGTTTCTTTGCATTCAAAGCATAGGGCAATTGTGTGTGCAGTTCCGTTTTATGTAAAGTTAACTACACGGCGCAGTTGTCAACAAAGTTTTCTCATGAAAACCTAAAACAAAAGTCAACAATCCGTTGATAACGAACATATACAATATTGAGGATTCTTAATCACAGAAATCTTTATTGTTTGAGGTAAATCCCTGTTGCTTCAACCCCAATTGCATGACGAAAAGTAATACATAAACCTCAGTATAAATACGACCAATATATACATTATTAGCATGACTACTATCGTCGGGACCTACCAGGACTGTTGAAGTACATAACGAAATAGATGAACAAATTACTATGCAATCCTCAGGTGACAGAACGCGTCGTCACCCACCACGAAGCAGTACCTGTTGCCGTAACCGTTGGTCGACCAGCAACGACCTTCCTAGTTTTCTACTGAACTATATACAGACGTACGCTGTGATACGCCCAGACGCGTTCAATCAGCGACTGCTATCTCGTTTCATGCATAAAGAAGAGACTGGTTTTCAGCGAGTATGTTGTGTCGGTAGCAATGGAATACGTTTTCAACTTTAAAGTTTCGTAAGGTTTTGTGACTGGATATTTTTGTGCAAGTCGTCTGCAATGAACATTGGTAGATTGACGCCGAAGATGACTGGAACACAAACCGTATGGAGTCAGTATTGTGGCTTTTTCCTGTCAAATGAGTATTACTTTTAGTATACCTGAATTGGGTATTGAATATATGATGAGATGTATATATTCGCATATTGAAGATATTTTCCTCTCGTCGTTAACGTACAATTAAAATGTTTTGGAATCCATTGAACCTGAATGGTGTTTTTTACCGAGTTGGAATCGTTCACTGCGTCCACTGCGGTCACAACCAACACTAATAAGCGGGAATGTAATTGTGCGGTCCGCACACATGTTTTAATGTGTGGGTTTACCGTTATAGCATCCCAAGGAAGTGAATTTCAACCGATTAGCGATCTTATGCAGTGAATTAGCCGATTAATCCCAATGGTGCTGTTAGCATCGATTGTTGATGCACCCACTCTTTTGCAACCATGACGGCTGGGTGGGCTCTGGGACTACTGGACGACGATCAGTAGCATCATTAGCGACCTGGTTGATATTGCATATGGCAGCTATCACTGTTTGGTCGGGCATTCTAGGACATCCCAATTGATACTGCAATAAAAAAGTTATCGGAAAGAGTGTGGACTGACAAACAAAACACAAATTGTCTGGTTGTATGGTTTACTAATATAGTTAATAAATCTGTCGGCAAGCAAGACAAACTGAAGTAGATCAGACAATGAATATTATAGTCCCACAAACGCCCGAAAGAACGCAGTGCAACAAATGCAAAACGTTTGGCTATCTACCTTTTCGGATATCGTCGGTTGTTAGCAACCATTCTGATCCAAGTTTTTTGGACTTCTTGAACAACACATAAATTGACAAGGTTGCTCCACAATTTGGCCTAAGCATGTGCTATTTTCAACCAGGTTTATTTAATGCAAATAGCATGTAAAATGTTGCGGTGGTGATCAGTTAAAAGCTGTTCAAGTTGCCCACCTTCATTTACTTAAAATTGTCGGTGCATCCTAATCAACCATAATCCGCAGAATGGAATTACGACCCAATAGCTTACACGGTCGTGTGGCACGGAACATGTGGTGGGATATAAATCTCATAATCTTTTATGCCGATTGCCGAACTATCAGTGCAACCCCATCAGCAAGATTGGAGCAGACCAGTCCGATACGTCAAAGTTAATTAACCGGAGGCAAATGATAAGTTGATGGTAAAGCAACATGTTGGGTTGCCGCTTTCTTGCACGACGAACAACGTGAGCAACAGTTTAACCACACTGGAGTTCAATGGCAATTATTCGGACACACGGTCACCTATCCCCATACTGTAGGGTTGGGAAATCTGTGGTAACTGGAAAGTTCCACTATGGTTCCATTGTGTAGTCAACTGTCACGTTACAGGTTAACTTTCGACCAGAAGTTCCTTTGGAGATTTAGAAGCGTATCCAGCCGCCGTGAGTGCGATGTAAAAGGGCTGTGGAGAACTTATTCAACAACAAGCACCTCGTGTTTTTGCCTGGGAAGACAGCACAATAATCGCGCTTTAAATATGCGATTGAACAAGAAGAGTTCTGTTCAGGGTAGGTAACTGAAGACGACGTTCAGTTAACTATTTCTTCTCGTGGCTTCTTTGAACACTTATATCTAGCGAACATCCACCTCGTGTAACTTTTATGTAATTTGGAAACAGGCTGACCCAAAACTTGCGGCCTGGAAAGCACAAAAGCAAATAAGGTCCGTTGAAGAACATTTCTTTAAGGAGAATGCAACATTTTTAACCCATATCATTTAAACCCTGATTTTTTCCAATAAAGTATATTTACACATTTGCATAACTAAGATTTTGCAAGTCTGTTATGTTTCAGTTGAGTGGTACTGCTCCGCGCTACGCGTTTGTACTGCGGAGCTATCGACTACCTGCCGTCAGTCACGGGCTGGGAAGAGCGAATGCACACCAAAGTCGCCTGATAGTACACCCCTAGATTTTGTTGTCTACATCCATCTCGAACGCCGGGTCTATGGTGGTTGACCGACGAAGTTGGTTAAACTAACACGGATTATCTTACAAGATTGTATTCGGATAATTGCAGCCATTCTGCTAGAGAGGATGGATTCCTGTTTTAGGTGAATGTCTTTGTTCAAACGGATTATGGGTGCACAGTTTGAAAATTCGTTGAGCTAAACTTTATCGCACCATTTTGTATACGTTTTTTAACAAAAGTTTGTAAGACACAATGCCCACAGAAAATGAACACTGACATAAGTTTGACAGATTGTGTATCGCCCGGTTGATAAAGATGTTACAACGGACTTGATCACATGATAGTTGCTGAGAAGCCGTGCTGACTAATGTGGTGGATGGTCGAACGTTGCAGTTCAATGCACGTCATGAATACAGGTGGATATTTTGCTTAAAGACATCGATGGCAGTTGTAGGAAAGATCTTTAGACTATTGGCACTTCAAGTATGAAAAAAGGCGAGTTAGTGATGAATTCCTCTGTAAAAGAAATTTTATTAAGTTCTATCATTAAATTTTCTCGTGAATACTTACTAGAATAAAACCATTTATACTTCTGTTGACTTATTTGCTGAGAACTTGATGTGAATTGAAAAGACTGGATTAGGATAGTTCAATGACAGTGAGGACTGCCCAGTGCGGATCTCTACGTTGAGTACTACGTCAAGAAATATAGTTTCATACATCAGTTGTTGTGTCGTGTCCCAATTTTCTCACCAGTTCAACATAGAGATACATGTCACTAATGCTTACACTCGGATACAACCGGGAGTGTAATGCTACTCGTGTCGTCCCCATGAATTTCAGAATTTTTCAGCACTTCAGTGCGTGTGACAAAGCTGGTGCAAAACCAACCCCAGGTTCTGCCTACCTTTTTTTCTGAGTCGACTCAATCCACTTCTGCATGCTGAGGAAATAAGTTATTTTTCTTCACTGGTAAGAAAATAAAAATGGTTTAGGCTATTCTCGATTCTGCACACTCATTAATCAGTGCAATCTCCTTAAAGCCAAAACAAAGTTCGTCATTAGCTTGATCATCATGGTGAAACGTAGCTTCATACCAATACGTTTTGGAAACACGCATCTCTGCTCACATGTGATTACTGTTCAAGTGACTATTCAAAAACACGCGAATAGGAAACAACTTGGGAATATAACATATAAACACTCATTAGAACCAGCAGTAATTTCTACTACCGGTCGTGATCAGTACCTCACGGGTTTTATAATAATCCTCAAAATCATGAAGATAAAAGGGTCCTGAGCAACCAAGTTTTGAAATGTTTGTTGCCATGCAAACACCAGAGATGTGCACATGTAAATTCCTAACAATGTTGATTCGCGAATTACACGAAACTTTACACACGGTTGTTCTTCAAAAGAATGAGTCGGATTAAGTTTAGTTCTAAGAACGCTCAAGATGAAGAACCATTAGGAATACATGCAAAATAGGGTTGATAAAAAGCCGTGTGATTTGAAAGTCATGAACAGGTGAGTGGGCCGGAACTGGAATTGAAAGAGTTAAATTCCGAATCTGTATTGTTTTTACCGTTTTGTTGAATAGACTCTGAATGCTCAAAGGTAAATTTGTTGATGTGAATGATTCAAACATTTTCTGAGAGCCTGGTAAAAGAGTTTAATTGAAATGTAAAGCTGCTTCCTCCCTTATTGTTTTGTAAAATATTCCAAATAACGAAATATCTATCTGGGAGGGACGTTTTTCTGAATCGGTTGAAATGGTACATTTTCAAGAGAAAGTCCATCGTAACACGGGTATTGTAAGCTGGAAATATGTAATTTCCTCCCCAATGTAACATACAGTAGTTGAAAACTGTACGCTGTCGAACAACACTTAATGATCTGAAGATGGCTATTTTAGTGGTGCATATAAAAAGTTCATGGTCAATATTTTTCTGCCCTCTGCATGGATCATTTTTAAGGATAAAATTCTGCAATAACAATTGTCCATTGCGTTGACATTTCCCCAGATGTCATGTTATCCGTTATTGTATTTTCAGTAAAACAATCATATGGTCCATGGGAAAAGTATCCGTTTTTTACCGCAGTGGAATTACAACGGTTTCGCCGAAACACTGCACGAGACATACACAAATTCAACAAAATTTTCAGTGTATGACTATAAGAGTTACCTATAAAAATTCTCATCGTTAGTTACGTTTGATCTAACTAAGGTTAGAATCCACCAATTTCACCCGGTTTAACATTAACAATCAAACATTCCTCATAATACCTTTAAGCTTATGCTGATTGTCTTATCATCTTCAACTTCTAGCCCACAGAAATGAATACTGATAATTACTATTGATTATACGTGAGGATAAGCATCCCACAATCCGTAAGCTTCGTCTCAGTGCGGTGTTTTCGCTAACAATTCTCCACTTTTTCTTCGTTACAACCGTAGCCGATTATTCCGGCAGTGGTGATCCTATTTCAGGTGACAAACTGTATGAGTTCAGTTACACTGATGGTGGGGAACTATACTACTCACAAACGAATAGAATGTCCTAAACAGACCAACGAGATTCATTCACTGGTATGGAATATACTTTATTGCTCAAAACTGCAAAGTTTTTCTACAAGACTAGCAAGGTCTTGTGTACCCTCGCCCATGGATATAATACTTAGATATAGGGAACGTTCTTTACCTAACCGATGGTTGGCTAAGTGTTGAATGGGAATGTGGAAAAAGTGTTCAATAATGTTAGTCAATAAGTGAAAGTAACGCTTGTCAATTATGAGTACAAAAGCTGGTATTGGAATTTCGTCGGTGTCCCTGAGGGTCATGACAATAAATGAACTTACCTCACCACTGTGCTTGCCACCTTTCCTAGGAGAAAGTTATTTGTCCGTCACGCACATGCTTGAATAGATTAAGGATATATTGCCCATTATAATCTATTGGGATAGCTATGCGGTGATGGCCTCACGTGCGTCGTGCGGGCTGCGGTGATATTGGAGACCAGTTAATAGGAGTCGTGATTGATGGCGGCACCTGAGAAATCCAGCGATCCTTGCAACATCGACTGAAAAATCGAAGCACTAGTACGTTTTGAATTGTACTTCTTCATCCTCAGGGTGGCATACTGAGACGGGGCCGGGGCGAACATGGTTGGTTATATTCACGACAAACTTCAAATTTTTTAAACAATTTTGCCGTAGTACACTGAATTTGAATGAACGAATCAATTTGAATGAAGAAAGACACCGCATTCAAACCAGTCACAGATGGTCAATGTGAAATAGTTTTACTTTGAATAACTGAAGTTGTTCATGGATTTGACTGCCTATGACTGTGAAATGCAAGTAACTCTTAACAGCCAGGTTGATCCTTGCTGGAAAGATGTTCACTGACATTCACACCAACTATTATTGGAGTACATACACTTTGCATGTTGAAAGTACAACTGTTGCCGGATTTCGATCCCAAACGGCAATTAAAAACCATGATGTGGTTAACCCCACAAAAAGCAAACGATTTTAAAGCAGTTATCGAGAGCGTATTCAAGCGCAATATTTTTTCCTTAGCTAGTTTGTTTCTACCAGATTTTGATGCTGTTGCAAGCCTAATACTTGTACTTGTGAATTCCGCTTGAAGAGGTGAACATAACCACAGGTATATATGAGTGGTTTTTACAAATCGGAGTTCATCTGAGGAAGCACTGGGATTCCAACAGTGAGCATCTGGTGGACGCAAGAAGATTTTATTCTACAGTACATCCTGTTAGAAACAAATCGTCTGGTTTGTGTGCATTCATTCTGTCGTAAGCCATGAAATACTGGAAAAATATCATTGGAAGTTTTTGAAGGATGTTGCTTGAAATCAATTTTGATCTTGGCGATTTTTTATTTCCACGTAGTGCAGAGGCCGTAAACAACTTTAAGGAAAAAATACTGTGAATTCTGGTTAAACGTATACTCAGACGTTGAAAGTGAATGTTTAATAATCTCGAGGTATCCGGGAGATATTCTTTACGTGACCAGCGGGTGTCCTAGTGGAGACAGGTCTCCCTTTGGGAGTCAGTGGATCCGCAATTAAGCTGAAGTAAGATTCAATGTAAGATGCTCTCCGATTTTTATTGAGATTCCCTGACAAAATCAGGTCCAGAATAGACAGATTACCAACAGTTTCATCTTTATATTATCAATAAGCCTGATATATACGTTCATGTTTTCTGTTTATGGGTTGCTATCGGTTTTGTGTTGCGATGGGTTTTTGTGAAATCAGCCAATAATTTTTTCTATTTTCGCACTTATCGGTTGGACAATATGATTAAACCAGAGTTGTCTTTATTTATGTGATGTTTCGGAGGAAATCATGAAATCACTGCATGTATAGTTGTGGTGCGGTACATCTAAGCTTGGGTATGGTGTACAGGCAAACTAGTTTTTCCCTCTTTACTGTATTCGAACTCTTGAGTGAGCCTCTTTGAAAACGTGAACCAATTCCAAGGTTACAATTGAAGATTGGCGGAACTTATTGGCCAGATTCTGATGGAATACCTATGAAGACACGTTTGGATCACTCTGGTGATCGTAACCTATCACATCAACAAAAGGAGCAGAGTGGTTTGTGGAATTGTAAGCGTCCGTCCGAAAGTTGGTCACCAACTTTTGGAATCCATGGAAAAGCCAAATGGTACGGTTTCCTAAGCGGTCGCGCAGTGCGCGTGCCGGGCAATAGGCTATACAGTTTCAGGCTTCACAAGACAATCGAAGTTGATTTCGTCTGGGTTTTTCTATAACTCAAAACTTCCCCCGAAGCTAGAAATCAAATGCTCGTCAGCCAGCGTTTTCAAGAAAATTGTTGCCATAGCGACACTGTCACATGTTTGTTCGAGTGAGCATAACTTTTGAAAACATCGGTGTGGTTAACGTGTTTAAAACTGCGCTAAAAAATGAGAATAAACAATTAGAGCAATCACAACTGCTTATGGGATCTCTGAGTTTGGTAAAACTGGCCTCTACATGATTATGCCTGATATGTATCGCACAAAGAGAAGCAAGTAAAAGTGAGGTGAGTCAGGTGACAAAAAACGCTTGGCAGCTGATTGTTGATCGGAGGACTTATGAATTATCACATCCGTAATCAATCGTGTTCGCTTTATTGCGGTGTTTTGTCGACGGAGAGCTTTTGAGTGATCTGACTCTCACATACGTGTCGAATGTTTTGTTACTGTTTTTGCAATAATAATACGTAGCTATCATCTGTCAGAATACCGGTGTGGGATGTTCCACATACAGATCAATATTTACGGAAACTACTCGGTAATACGAGGAGGTACAGTTTTTAAAAGGTTATATCTGCAGGAATAATTCGGTGTCCATGCCTTAACCAGATAACCCTCCCACTTACTGTTGCTGTGGAGAAATCAAGCTTTCATTGTTTCAAGACGACGACAGTGGATTAGCTTGGTTTGTTATTTTGAAGCCAGTTCACTTTCGGAAAAACGTTACGATTGTGCATTCACCGTCTTCTTAACTCATCATTATCTAACTCACTAACAACGTTTTGGTGCGACTCATAGCCTCTTTGAAAACGTGAACAATTCCAAGGTTACAATTAAGATTGGCGGAACTTATGGCCAGATTCTGATGGAATACCTATGAAGACACGTTTGGATCACTCTGGTGATCGTAACCTATCACATCAACAAAACGGAGCAGAGTGGTTTGTGGAATTGTAAGCGTCCGTCCGAAAGTTGGTCACCAACTTTTGGAATCCATGGAAAAGCCAAATGGTACGGTTTCCTAAGCGGTCGCGCAGTGCGCGTGCCGGGCAATAGGCTATACAGTTTCAGGCTTCACAAGACAATCGAAGTTGATTTAGTCTGGTTTTTTTTAAAACTTGAAATTTCCCCCGAAGCTAGGACTCCAATATTCGTCAGTCAACGTTTTGATGAAAATTTTGCCATAGCGACACTGTCACATGTTTGTTCGAGTGAGTATAACTTTGAAAACATCGGTGTGGTTAACGTGTTTAAAAGTGCGCTAAAAATGAGGGTAGACAAGTAGATCATTCATAAATGCTTATGGGATGTCTGAGTTTGGTAAAACTGGCCTCTACATGATTATGCCTGATATGTATCGCACAAAGAGTAGAAAGTAAAAGTGAGGTGAGTCAGATGACAAAAAACGCTTGGCAGCTGATTGTTGATCGGAGGACTTATGAATTATCACACCCGTAATCAATCGCGTTCGCTTTATTGCGGTGTTTTGTTGATGAACAGCTTTTGAGTGATCTTACTGTCACATACGTGTCGAAGGTTTTTTACTGTTTTTGCAATAATAATACGTAGCTATCATCTGTGGGATGTTTCAGATACAGATCAACATTTACGGAAACTACTGGATAGTACGAGGAGGTACAGTTTTTAAAAGGTTATGTCTGCAGGAATAATTCGGTGCCATGTCTTAACCAGATAACCCTCCCACTTACTGTTGCTGTGGAGAAATCAAGCTCTCATTGTTTCAAGACGACGACAGTGGATTAGCTTGGTTTGTTACTTTGAAGTCAGTACACTTTTGGAAAAACGTTACGATTGTGCATTCACCGTCTTCTTAACTCATCATTATCTAATTTGCTGATAAAGTTTTGGTGCAACTCATCGTCTTGAAGAAATGTGGTCCGGGGGATCCACATCGATAAAGACCAATACGCTGACTGGTCCTAACCAGTGATAAAGGCCTTTGAACGATTGACTTCTTGTAGAAATTACAAATTAATTTATTATTTTGGGGTATAAAACCAAACGCCAATCCCACGATGCATAATCACCTTGGTGCCAGTTGAGAGTAAGAATCCGTAAAAAGAAAGCTGGTCTCGGCTGCCAAAATACACGTAGTGAATGAGAAAATTCTATCGGGACAGACTGCCTGCTGAATGTTCGACCAGTGGTCGACTACCCTTAACCTTCAACGCTCGTGAACTAATGACGCTAACTACAAGCAGTCTGGCGAAACCGCGGGTTAACAATCCTAAAATTTGCTTAAAAAGCAGTGATAGAATGATATGCTGGACGGTGGGGACTCAGTAGTTTACTCGTCTCTGTTTTGGTGCACATGAGTTCAACATTACACTTCAAGCTGCAGTCCCATAGGGAATTAGTTTAGGGTAAACACATAACGGTAACTGTGACGAACTTGTTGGTTAAAAACCTGCTATTTCCATGGCATTAACCTTTTAGTTTTATCCAAACTGTTATGGTTTTGGAGGATGACATCGTGATATACGATTTTTTTTATTGAAGCGAAATGACCAACGCAAGACGAGTAGACGTTGTATCGGAACTGTGGAAGTCGGCTATAGTCAAACAGTTGTGGTGTATTGAAGCAGGGAGGACAAAGATACGATTGGAGCGGTAGGCAACAGCAAACGGAAACGAATATCGGGTGAAAAGATGGAGCGTACACTGTCCAAGTATAAACAGGGTGAGTACCAGTTATCCAGTCGAGAAGGTCACATGATTTAATCAAATCAGACGTATGTGACCGCCGGTTTTTGAGCACACTGGCGTGCTACGAATGGTGAATAGTATAAACATGCCTTGTGTACAGATATGCACACCTGCTATGTGCGCCCAAAATTAATGGGACACAACTATAAGTTGAGTACCTTGAAATGATCCGGTAAGTGACTAGGCTTGAGACTCACCAGGTAGTATCACGCTCAGAATAAGAAGCCGGTAGGAGTGAGGAGAAGGCGGTGAATGAAATGTGGTTGTGTTTGCGTAAACGACCGATGAGTCCAAGGGTTATGGCTACATAAGTCAGGATGTGGGGACTGTTACAATTGTGTGTGTGGATGTAGACATAGAAAGCGGTTTCTATTTGATGACACCTGCAGACTTGTCCCATAAAAACAGCATGAAGGCTTTTGCCGTAAAGAACGACGTTCATCTGATTAAGGTTCTTGTGATCAGCGATTATTTTACGGTAACCCGAATAACAGGATAATAGCCGGGCGGAGAAGGAACGGTACGGATCGGTGGGAGCTCTATTAACAGTCACTAATCAAATTCTGAAGACGAGTCGGGACTCGATAGAGATCCAAGATGGATTCCAGCGGATAGTTAATAGACATTTACCTTTGCTTGGTATATTTTAGATTATTTCTTCTACCAGTTTTTCAATTTAATCCAAACCTAACAGTTGACACATTCTGCTATTTTACTTGATACACAATGATTGTTAAGTCATTCTAGTTATCTTCACGCTCTTTGTTTGCTTGTAATAAGTTTTCCATCTAGTAGTGTCCATTTAAATGGCTCTGTCAGGAAGCATTTTTGGTAGGTGCAGTTGTCATTAGCTAGGTTGTTGATAGGCAATTGTGAGTCGCAAGTGAATTTGCTTATTTTGTGAATGATACACGGGTTCACAAACTGACTTGCTCTTAGATATCGTCGTGGGTTGAATCGCCAAAGCGTTGCTCACAGATCAGGCTATGCAGAGGTTGTATCCCCATCCTCCCATCCACCTCCACCAACATCAGTATCATCAAGGTTAAGCCCAATGTAATGATTTTTTAACCAATAATCGCCAAGTATCGGTACTGTTTTCAACGGGTAGCTGATATGCATCACTAGCAGCTACAATGCTCGAACAGACAATGCAAATTCAATAATTCAATCGGTGAAAAAATAATTCCCCTCCCGTTTGATAAACGGTTGTGGAAGATCTAGTCCTTGAAGCTCTGTGTTGCGGCAGTTAGTCTCGCTGGGAGTACGTTGCTGAAATATCCAAGCAAGCAGTTGGTAGGCCTCGATGTGTTGCGTTTCATTTGACAAGACTGCTAAGTAAAACAACGTTTTATATGTTACAGATATATGAGAATATCATCCAACAATGGATCTATATATTTTAGCGATCATACTAATTTGGATTCCAAACCAGTGTATAAGAAGCTGTGTTTATTGACCTGCCCAGGTTGATGATTCCTGTCGGTTTACAAAACACTTGGTCGTTTCAGTGAACCACTAGTTCGTTGCACCGCCGGGGGACTAAATTTCATCTGACGCACCGTTGCACCATTGTAGAAGCAGCCGTCACGCCGTGCTGGATCTTCTGTTCATCCAGAGAAATCGAATGAGTCTCAAAAAATTAAGGACGCAAACTTGTTTAGCACTCTCCTCGTTGAGGTTAGGAAAGACACAGTGATGCCAAATCTTTATTAACTGCGAACAGCAGCTCTACTCCTCTGCAACATCAACTAGTAAAGGGTTCGAAAAACCTGAACTGACACATCAGTTGGACTGAAACTGAATTGAAAAATTTGCTGAGCTATCATATTTATGACTTTGAGGTAAGCATGCACCCTTTGGCGACTGCGGCCCCTCAAGATTACTCTTCATATAAGTCTGCCGAAAGATTGTTTTAGTTCGGCTTAATTTATGCTTTATAGATACACTCTATCTGGTATCTACAACAACCACAACTAACCTCCTTACAGAGATGGATAGTGACTCTTCTACACAATCACAACTCCTGTTACCGAAACAAAAATAGGTTCTGCGGTTTGTTTTAAGTAATTGTTGAACCTGAATACTTTAATGGGACTCACGATGATATGGTTGCTAACTTACAAATTGTCACGCAACATTGGGGTTCAGCTGCTTAGAGAACGCAAATCATTATCTCATCCGGAAGAGTGTGTTCATTGTCACCCACAGAAATGTTATAATTCACTGATGAATTCTGGGAGCAACAGTACTTTCAACTCCGGCTCACCACTTTAAGGAAAATCATAAGATTTTCTGATCAATTGGGCTAGCCCATGTTTTTGTAGCAGTGACTGATTTTCAGTTTACACAACGAGACTTCGACATACCTACATATCAACAAACAGTAATCGCTAGGTACTGCGCACAGTCTGCGCAGAGAAATTAAAGAAATGGAGGACGAGGTTAATTCTGATGGTCGTAGAAACTGAGTAATAGAGTGACATTTGAAAATTGACTGTCACTAAGCTAGGTAAAATTTTCGTTTATATACAGTCTTATTTATGTCACATAAACCTTACGCCTCAGCATGACATCACGGTGGTTGTCAAACCCTTGTACTCCTGAATAATCCGAGCTCTAAAGTTGATGTTGAGAAAAGCATTTTACTGAAACAGAGAACATACCTAAGCCAAATTGTCCAATGAAATAGATAAGCGTGTCATCATAACAAACCACGCCATTTGCGTAGTGATTGTGGATGCATTTGCAAGCCGTGGAAGAAATTTCATTCTCTGCCATTTAGTCATATTGCACTAGACATTATCGCTGAAATGGGATTAGGTTATCAGAACCGTCTTTACAGCTAGAAAAATCGTCTATGGGGAAGGTTTTATATGTGGTTCCTTATCCTATGGCTTTAGAGAGAAAGGAAACCGCAAATTCTGGTAAGTTTTTGATTCTATTTCAGGCTGTCAATAACATGCATTAGACAATTTGCTCAATAGGAAGTAGGTAGCAGGCATAACTGCCCATAGTTTTGGCAATCTAACAGACTTTTCCACTCGGTCTTCTTCGAAAGTGAGGAGAGTGGCAGTTACACTTTCTGTGATGTACATCAGTGGCACTTGCTCATGTTACGGATGAAGTTTGTGGTCCTATTCACATGATCATTAAACATGCATGTTAAACTCTTTGCCATCAGTCTAACAAACGAATCATCGTTGCAAAGCGCTCAGACTAATTTCTTATAACTTGTGCAGTTCCTAACATTCCGTTCTCAACCGTTCACTAACCAGAAAGGCACGGTTCAACAAGTCTCTTGATTATGTTTATTTTGACCTCGTGACGGGTCACAGTCGTGGCGTCATCGACTGAAGTTAGCAGGGCATTTGTCCTGTCTCATCTCAGAGTTTAAGCAGTGTGATCGTCACTTAGGTTTACGGTAATGCTTCAGAAATGCTTTAGAAATGTCACTTAGCCTTTTTCGACCGTGTGTTAAGTTCAGGCCAAAGCGGACGAAAGCGTAAAGAATACTACTCACGAGCTCATGCCGGAGAGAACCTTGAATCTGGTGCGTCTTCCGGGAGAGGCTAACTGAATGTCTGCGATTATTCGAAAGCTCCGGGTAAGCATGAGTTGTGTCCAGTTTAGGCATTAAATAAAGCTGGGAAACGTTCCGGTGTCCGACCGTGTGTACTTAAACCGTTATAAGAAGATTATGAGTCTAGTGTG
>LOND01007039.1:7382-26952 GCA_014220965.1 Paragonimus kellicotti
TATTTTACTCGAATCTGGTCGCTTTCCTTCAGTTGACACGCGACTCTGATTTAATCGTTCTGGTTAGAGCGTTGGGCAGAACACTTTGAGGATCAATTTAGTTGGCCTGCTGCTTCTATTGCGTTGCCGCCACAAACTTGTGATATAGCACCCTGGTCAGTAGATTTGGAACCACCCACCGAGACTAAGGTTCGCAATTGCGTTTCGCTCTCAATCGTAATAGGGCTGCTGGCCCAGATGATCTCGTGCCGGCACTTTTCAAAGAAGGTGGAGAGGCGTTAGAGGCTTGACTCAGTTGTTTCAACTTGTCTGGACGACGGAGACCATCCCTCCGTGCTGGGGTCACTCGATAATAGTTCCCATATTTAAGAAAGGAGCCCGGGGCTCTTGCGAAAACCATAGAGGGATTAGTTTGACCCCAGTCATTTCAAGGGTTCTAGCATCAATTATACTTCGTCGACTCACTGCAGTTCGGGAAGTAAACATTAGGGAAGAACAGGCAGGGTTTCGCCCTGGGCGGGGTTGTATAGATCACATTTTTACCCTTCGTCAAATTCTGGAGCAGCGTCATGTGTACCGCCGGCCAACAATCGCCATATTCCTCGACTATAAAGGTGCGTTTGATTCGGTGGACCGATCTACACTTTTAGAGTCGCTTAGACGTAGGGGTGTACCGACTAAGTATGTGAACATACTGTCGGCGCTTTATTCCCATACTTCAGCTCAGGTTAGGGTTTACGGCGAAGTATCTGACAGTTTCAGCACCAGGAGCGGCGTACGTCAAGGCTGTCCCCTTTCACCATTTTTGTTCAACTTCGTCATAGACGAAATAATGGAGGACTGTCTGCGGCACTCAAATGATGCCGGCGTGGACCTCCTACCTGGTGAAAGACTGACTGATCTTGATTATGCTGACGATAAGGTATTGCTGTTTGACAACTTTCAAGCGGCACAAACACTGGACGCTATTTCGCGTTCTGCTAAGTACTTCGGAATGCGCTTTGCAGCCTCAAAATGCAAAGTGCTTCTGCAAGATTGTTGTGATCACGTAGATTTAATGTTAGATAATGAAGTCATGGAGATTGTTGACCGGTTTGTATACCTGGGAAGCTGCATCAGCGGTGGCGTCGGAGGTGTAGGGAATGAAATAGAAGCGCGTATTTCCAAGGCTAGGGCGGTGTTCGCTAATCTAAGACACCTATGGCGACAGAGAGGTATTTCCCTAAAGCTTAAGGGTCGCGTATATCAAACAACAGTGAGGGCCGTATTACTTTACGGCAGCGAAACCTGGCCGCTCAGAGTAGAGGACGTGAACCGTCTCAGGTATTTGACCACCGATGTCTGCGTTCGATCGCTCGTATCGGGTGGCACCAGCGAGTAAGCAACGAGGAGGTTAGGAAGCGGGTGTTTGGCACTGATTGTCAAACGAGTTCTTTTGTTCAGTCGCTACATTTGCACAGACTTAGATGGTTAGGTCATGTACTAAGGATGCCAGCTAGTCGTTTGCCACACCGAGCACTGTTTGCCGACGCTGCGGCCGACTGGCGCAAGGTGGGTGGACAGATGATGACCTGGCGTAGACAAATGAAATCGTTTACGAAGGGGTTGGTCACTGTAGGTCGGGTTCGTCTCCCGGGCTGGGGCCCTCGCGACTCACAGAGTCGGTGGCTTGAGACGTTAGGTGAGATGGCGGCTAATCGAGCTCAGTGGCGTGAATGTGTCGTTGTTTGGCCGAGTTGTCTGTGAAGTGAGTGCACTTAATGATGCGGGGCAGTGAAAGCCGTAAGGAAGCTGTCTTGCTGATGACGCCTTACTTTCACTTACAGCTCGGTTGTTTGTTTGCAAGGTGTAGGCGCCTTGATGTTGTATGTTTGAATATAGACGTAGCTATTTTTAGTAGTTAGGTCCACTTCCCCTCCCCTCCTCTGTTTTCTTCTTTCTTCCTATATAAGTTTTTTTTTCTTTTCCTTTGTTCTTCGTGGCAGTGTGGCAGTGTGAACCACTGATGTATTGCTGTCTATGATGATGATGATGATGATGATGATGATGATGATGATGATGATGATGATGATGATGATGATGATGATGATGATGGATGAAGGTTTCGATGGTTACTGATTACCTATCAAGAAGTATCGTTTTTAGAGGTGATGCTTGCATACGCTACGCTTTGCTGCTACCAAAATGTTTACTACTGGGCTGAAAGCGATAATTATTATGAACACAAGGCCACCCGGAATTGTTTTGCGCGCTCGACATTTGTTCGGATAGGGACAAACATGGTTTCCAATTTGAACACGTTTTCTCCTCGACACTCGTTGACGGAGAGCATAGAGATTTAGGGACGGAAAATCCGATGCATCGAGGCACCCTTTGCAGTACAAGTTGTATAATTTTCCGAGTAAACAGGTGGTGGATTGATTTGGGTAACAGTCGGTAGGGCAGTTTTCAACACATCCATCGTTTTAGGGTTTATGGTTGTTTGATGTGAGTATCCAACCATATATGCCCGGTTGAAGGAATTAGTCTATTCCTCTGAGGACCGCACTCTGTTATTTCACCGCACATAGTTGTTCGACTAGCGTTAAACGTGTTTAACCAACGTATTGTATGTTTGTCACAAACTGAGGTTCATAAAGGAAAACCTATTAGTTTGAATAGCTTGGTTGTGTTGGCCTTGATTACCCAGTAGCCTCTAGTGTACACTCCGTGGTTACGCTCAGTTGCCTAAACAGTGGTGTGGTTCAGTTTATCCAGTCGTTTGTCATGCGCTCAGCTACCGTTTCCGTTGACCTGACCCTGTAAACGGAGCCTGTGTGCATCAGAGAGTGAGATCAGTGAGACCTCAAAAACAAAATCGTGCATAACACTGTTATGCATTCTTGGCACATCTGCAGTAGGAGTGCTGCGTCTCAAACCGCTGAGCATCCGTGTGTAGCACAAGTTAAGCACGACATTTTGTTTAGCTTCTTTCAAAAGCGAAGTACTGTATAGTGCAGTACTTCCAAGCCGGTCCACGAAACCGTATGTTTCGGGCGTGAAGGCGGGGTCGGCAAAAAAGATATGCACACGGTTTCTACTAGTCACCTCGACTTCGGCACTGACGAACAAACGCACAACCCAAGGAAGCCACTTTTCACATGGCCTTGGCCGTTCGGATGAGAATCACTGTTTAATGGTTTGGACCATTGATTGTTTATGTTTGAACCTTGGAACTTGGACCTTGACAGCAACTGCATCAGTATTACCGATACCAAACATCAGGATGAACAAAGATGGATCGCAATGGCAGATGATGTGAATGACCAGGCCTCGCAAGTCCATATTCATTCATCCGTTAATTTCAATCAACCCTTTGCTACTCATCGTGTGCCTATTTTTCTGTTGCTGTATACATAGAGTAGTCCCCATAAAAAAATCCCCATGAGAAGATAGACCACTTTTGACTTGCAATAAAGAGGGCTGTTAGAGACATAACTACGGACCACAACTTTGACCACAAGGTTGATTCGATTCCGCCTTAGGTACGCCACAGCTCCTTTCCACATCATTTAATCCTCCAAATTTAGAGGCTAACGTAACTTCTGCGAGTGACCTATAATGAATAGTGCCTTAGTGGGGTACCGCGGTATTTTATCCGTGAATCCTTCCTCAAGTTCTGACTGAACCCAAGATAAACACTGGGTCCGATCGCCCTATCTGGTGATTAGCTTATCAAGCTCATCTGGATGTAGCGGAGTGTCGAAAGTGTGTGGTAGTAAGATGTCATTCAGCAGACGTTTGTACGTATGTGTATTGGTTCGAATCTACTATCCTATTCATTGTAATTGTCAAATGCAACTCATAACTGACAAGTCGTGTGTAAGTTTGCGGATTTTTTCTTCGGATAGACTTGTTGGTTGGTTTACTTTGAATTTCGACATTATGTTCTAGATACCCACTTGATATACCTCGGTGACCAGAATGTGAACTCAAATTTACCGTTCATTAGTGATCATGTGCTACATGACCTTTGACAGAGTCGTTTAGAGTATCCAGTAGTGACGCCCAATTCGAATCGCTCTCTTCCCCATATGCTCCGACTTCAACTAGGTTTTAGTGCGTGATCGTGCATCGAAACGATATGCACAAACGGTTTCCAAAATGGTTGGATAGACGAATGATGTCGAACATCTGAATAGTGTCAGCTATTTTAAACTCAGAATAAACCTCGGGGTTCAATTTCTTAAGAGGTCCTATTGTTACCAACAGGGTCAGGTAGTTTAAGACTGGAATTGTGTTCTCTCTTATCCACGAAATTTACTCAAGCGAGTGTGCAGTTGGTCTATCCGACCGAGTTCGCCTCAAACCACTATGATCTCAACAAAGTAACAACTCCATATTTTGAGTGTATTGTTGTATTTTGAATTACCGCTCTAATTATTTTACATAGAGCGTCGATGGAGATTTTTCATTTCATGTTTTCTCCTTTAAAATGTCAAAGAATCTTGCTATAGATCTTCTTAACGTTAATCAATGAAACCGTAGCATTACGATATACGAACATTCGATATATAACCTACCTCATTGAATGTCTACAAGTTATGCAAGCAACTGATATATATATATATATATATATATATATATATATATATATATTATAATTATTATATTATTTATATACGAAGAACGTTCAGTCTGAGTACCGTATTACCAGAGTAACGTTATGTTTACTGCCATCCGTGAACACATCACGGTGGATTCATACGCTTTATTGCAGCCGCTTTGGAAGAAGCTGAAGCTTGTTCGTGCTTCGCTTGTCAGGTAAAACAAGTGTTTTTAACCGGATCTGCTAGCTTCCAGAGTTCTGTTTGGAAAATTTGTGATTGCACTCTTTGCAGTCTCATTTTTGTCATTCAGGAGCGATTTGTGGAGGTGCTCCAATATTCTAGCATAGAGTCTCCTCATTGTGAGGTCAACGTAATGCTAACCACAGGTACAGATAAATTCACAACTAATGTTTGACATGACGAGTTTGGATGACCAGATCCCTTCTCGGAATTGGAAAAATGCGAGCTGCTTGGTTCAGCAAACTGAGATTGGCTGGCGTATTGGCGCAATTCTATGCTAACTACGTTCTTCGCTCAATGCTCAGTGCCACATCGTCCGCTTTTCAGGACAGGTATACCAACACACATTTCAGCGATACCTTTGCTACGACTGATCAGGAGTAGGGTGATTCGCAATGCTTGTGGATAAAACGCATATGATACTCATTCTGGATAGAAGTCTGTTAGATAAAATGGAGCTCCCCAGAGATAACCTGATCCAAATATTTTTTATGAACCTGTGACATATTGTTTGCACCAGCCAGCGTTTCCGTGCTACTGGTTCAAAACTTTTAGGTTTTAACGCCTACCAGTCGACGTCTTCCTTGAGAAAATTATTCTAGCCAGAGATCCATGTTCACATCTGACGAATCTTATATCCAGTTAGGGTATCCAATCGCCCGTATACATTTCAGTAATCTGTCATTGAACCATCATTAATGGGTGAAATCGGCCACATGGTTGATCACTACATTCAGGGCATCGAACAGAATTTTCAGGCAGCTTGATGATCACAATCACCTTGGTAGATTGAAGAGAGGTTCAAGCTCTCTCGGTTGTTGTTGTTCGTTCATACATGTGACAGTATGCATGCGGTATGTTTCATGAATGCATTTAGGTTTCTCCGGCACCCAATTCCTTCAGACTTCTATACGTAATCACACTGAAATGGAATTTTCAGAAGCGTTTCATATTGAAACCAATTACCAATTTTACTGCTTCTTATTTGTACAACGTTGAATCTTCAGATGTAAACAAAAACACTTGTGTTTCTGCTATCGGTAACTTCTCTGAGAATCGTGAATTTTTTTATACATACAGTTACCGCTGTTTTTTGGTTCTATGAAAGTACTTCATCAGAGCAGAAAGAAGACATATATTGCGATATGTTAACATTTCATTTACTCTCATCAGTCGCAAACGTAAAACATGCTAGTTATATACATCATATAGATAGGGACAAACAGGGACTAGACACATCTACAAGCACATCAATTATTATGTAATCACGACCATGGCAACCCGATAGGTTGCCTCAACCACTTTTGTGCACATAACGTCGGTTGGTAAGTTCGAATGAGCATCGCTTCGCAAAAAGCTAATAACTTGGGGTTTCGATTACGCAACAATATTTTGAATGAGTTTAATGGGTCAACTTGGTGACCTGTTGTCATGATGTGTTTAGCAATCGATGACGTTGGATTTCGAGCCGTCAGTGCACCAAGTTGAGGCTGGTTCATCATCTATGAAAGTAAGCTGATATGTTAAAAAACTCGGGATAAATCCACAGGTGAGCGAGGAATCATGACATGAGGTAGCATGTCGGACACCCGATTAGAAAACTGATGTCAAGTATACCGTGCATCACAACAGAAGTTGGATAGACAGAAAGAGATTTGCCGACTCTGACAAAACATCAGCTGTGTGTAGAATTTGTAGCACGAATAAACGGAACGTTAGCGCATGATTGTTCACTGTTGATTTCCGACCGAAACACGTAATTAATTTCAATGGAGTGACCTTTTCTAAGACAGCATCACATTTCGATATAGTGTGGAAAATCCAAAACTTATCTACTAAAATGCGACCTGAGTCGTCATTTCTGATCTCCCACTGCCCTACGATAATTATTCCTTTGTTACACCGAAACACGTGCGGTCTTCACTTGATTCTGTGCTCACCAACTATGTTACGGCTTTTGGTTCGAGGAAGCCCCGGTGGTAGCTAGATCATTAAAGCATTTGTCAGATTACTGTGGAATTTCTTGTGAATATTTCGTTGATTTTGCTTTTTCTCATTACTCCATGAGATGCTACAAATCTAGACTGACTCATCTCATTCTGAACTTATTTCTATGCCTTCAACTGCATTCAGCCACATGAATTGATTTACACATCATGTATTAAGATCATTCTACTCCTTGAGTGGCTCGTGTTCCCAAACAATGCCAACCTTTTTATCTTCGAATTTAAACGTGAATGAGTAGTATTTTCGTGGACGCTTGTTATGAATGTCCATTATATCCGCGTTTGTTCAAACGTGTGTGAATAAAGTTGGCTAAATTATATGCCTTTCTGATCTAGATTCTTATGTTCAAAAGGCTGCAAGTCTATAGGAGTTATTTTGTTATCCTACATTGTTCTGACTTGACCGCGGAATTTGAAAACAGCCCAATTGTAGTTCCCTTGATATAGTGTGATAAACAAACAGAACAAATCAGTCCGATTAATCGTCATCACCACCACGACTAACAACAACAACACTAACAGTACACCATTGTTTCATATCAGCGTCTAACTCAAGAATGGATTCTAAATTAAAAATAAACATAATGAACGTAGTGAAATTTGATTGCCGGTATTCTTGCGTTTAAATGCATGTTAAGAGTGCAATCCAGATGCAGCCAAACAACCGAGTCCCAATTGACAAAATGCACACAAACTGGCTAGCACCTTCAATTATCCAACAGTGAATCTATTTAATCACAATAGTCCTGTAGAGGTCGTTCGCACTTGAAGCGCATTCCGAAGTATTTTGCAGATCACAAAATAGCGTCTGTATTGCATGACAATTGTCAGACAACACAAGCAGCTAACAGATTTAAGGTCAGTCAATCCTCTATCAAGTCGAAAATTCATGCCGGCCTTTTGGTCGCTCGCACAGCGTGGCAACGGGGATGTTGGTCAGCGAGAATTTGGTACTAAATGCCAAGCAAATTCCTTTGTCAAAGCTTTGGATACGTACAAGTTTAACTAGTTAGACCAGGTACTAAGAGTGCTAGCTTGTCGTTTGTCACACTTAGAACTATGCGATCAACTGGCGTAGGGCGGAGTAGACAGATGATGGTGTAACGTAGAGAAATTGAAATCGTTCACCAAGGATGTTGGCCACTGTAGGTCGGGTTGGTCTTTCGGGCTAGGTGGTCGCGGCTGATACAATGAGTGACAGGACAATTAAGATGAGATGGTGGCTAATCGGACCCAATGGCATGAGTGTTATCGTTGCTGGTCAGAGTTATTTATGAAGCAAGTTCAATTAGTGACACGAGGCACTGAATGCCGTGAAGAAGCTGTCTTGCTGATGATACTTTAATTTAACTTACAGCTTGGGTGTTTGTTACCATGGTGTAATCACCTGGATGCTGACTGGTTGGATAAAGAAACGTTTGTTTCTAATAGTAAGGTCCACTACCTTCCGCCTCTGTTTTTATTGATCTCTTGGCTAGGGTTTGTGTGGTAGATGTGCATCAGCGCGGATCACTCATGTGTTGCTTTCGTTCATGATGGTGATGTTGTTGATGAGCATGATGATGATGTTACTCATAAGACATCATTGACACAGTGCCCATATTAACGTCAGACACTCAATGCAGTAACCGAAAACGTACTCCCTCTTGCCTCAGATCTGCAGGCCAGAACTTCGAGATGCCTAACGAGATCCAGATGTAAGCACTTATTTGCACACATCTGCCTGTAAGCTTTTTTTATTTCTCATTCGATTGGATTTTTACACAATGTTTGTCTTCTTATACATGATGTACTTACGAAACTGAATCAGTCGTTCTTTTCATTTAATACCGATTGTGGTTATCTATTAGGGTGTCTGTAAATTTTATAATGGTCGCTATCAGATTATGGCTCAAACTCATGGTCTTCCGTTTGACGAAGATGTGAACTCATGAAACACTTTAAATATACACAAGTGCTCAACGAGTTTAGACTATTCTGATAGCCGAACAACACTCGATAATAGGTGAACATTTTTACTGGAATTGCTACTCAAGGAACAGAATAGAGATGTACCAAAACACCCGCATATAAACACACACACGCACAGAATACTATGGTCGCGAACACCGATTCAAACAGCTACTATCAGTGTGATCAATACAGTCTGTCAAAACCGCACACAATTGTTCTCACTCATCCAATTTGTGCAAAATGGATGAACTGTATCGATTTCCTACTTCTGTGAAACACACATAAGTACAGGCACTACTAACACACATGCGCAGAAGCCTGTAGTCTAAGTCTGTACCTTAATGCAAGCAGTTAGAATGTATTTCTACATGACAGCAATACCTGTTTAGGTTAACTCTTTCCTGACTAACGTAGCTAAATGAATAACAGTTGAGTTACTTTCTCGAGGTTGTACTCGAACCGGACCTGTACTTGGAAGGTTATGGAGAGGGCTCGATTTTTCCGCAGTGGTATTTTGCATTATCGTTTACCCAACTTCCACAAGACGATCCCTACGAAAATCGACAGAGAGGATCATCTGTTAGGTGAAACTATCTGTGATTTGGAAATATGTTTAACCATTGATTGAAGATAAACACATTGCTTAGCTGATCAACGGTCATACGACGAATCCGTTCAGAGGTTTGATCACAATTGTGATGGATGACGACTGCCACGGTTGCTGTAGCGTAGTTAAACTCCGTGTACCGCTATGCGGGTTCCTTCAGCCTGAAACTACTAAACCAATAAGCGACGTGGTATGAAACATAATCAACAGCCTGCACGATGGTTAAGCTATATGACACAGTATTAAGCTGCTTCATCTCGAATTGTAGGGTACTGTGAGAACATAGTTCAATTAAATAAGACTCTTATGTATAGCTGGTTTATGTGAGCAACTAACTATTGACTCATTAACGGATTACAGTGCCCCATCTTTTGAATGACTTATTTTGGTTAACTAATCTTAAGTTGGACATTTTAGTCGATGCATTCGGAGGTTTCGTACTCGTTAACCAATTGAATTAGTGGTATATTGTCATTGTACCACCCTACATAAAACACACTTCCGGACCTCTTAATATATCCCATTCATGCTATCAGTACTTACGCTGTAGTCCGGCCTCAAAACAATTTCTCACGAAGGAACATCTCGTAGCGGTGAAAAATTTGAGAAGAAATGAGAACATCTTAATTTCGAAGCCTGATAAAGGTGCTGGTATCGTATTACTTAACAAAGCAGATTATATCAACAAAATGTGCACCATATTAGAAGATCGGTCCAAGTTCCAGAAAATAGATAATGAAAAAGATAAGACCCCTCAGATCGAAAAGGCAATATCGAAATCCTTACGAGGTTTAAAGCAGAGGGGAATTATTGATTCAGCTACGTTTGAAAGAATTCGCGGGCCTATCTTGGAACCATGATTTCGCCAGCGCGTGTAGTGGATTACCTCAAAATGTCCAGGCAATAATTTGGGTACATGCAGACCAATTTGGGACATTGTCTAACTCACCATACCACTCACTAGCCAAATGGTTATCACAATTGCTAGATCCCGTCAGGCGGAAACTCTCGACTACAGCTTACGCGACTCCTTTGATCTGGTGAATACAATCAAAGATATCAATTTAACTGGACAAACAATGTTTTCTCTTGACGTCACATCCTTATTTACCAATGTTCCGCTAAAGGAGACTATTGATTATCTATGTGATTATATTGAGGGTGGTAGCATAGATATTCAGATACCACTGACCGAACTGAAACAACTACTCTACCTGTGCACTTACAATGTGCAATTTAAGTTCAACGAAGGACTTTATCGACAGAAGGACGGTGTCGCAATGGGATCGATCACTGTTTGCAGATGTTTTCATGTCGAAATTAGAAAACGAGCAACTGAGTTCAGCGGTAGGCCAATGTAGTTTTTATAAGAGGATACGTTGACGACATTCTTTGCGTACTTGATAACAACGTAAATCCGACCGACCTCTTAGCCATATTCAACTCTGCACACCAAAATTTGCAATTTTCGGTGGAGACCGAAGAACAACCAATAGAGCTTTTTGATGGTTATTTGTTCGCCGCGCTGATGGTCAATCAACGCGCGATATACAGAAAGAGTACGTGGAATGGTCAGTACGTTCATTTCCGTAGTTTTGTACCACTCGCCCTGAAAAGAAATCTAATTAACTGTTTGACGGGCAGGGCTGTAAGAATCTGCACAGATGATACTATTACGGGAAGATTCAGGCTTCTCATACGGTACAAATTCATTATCAAAATGCTACGCCAGTAAAGATCATGGACAGAGCATGCAACAGCAGAGTAAGAAACCAGCTGCATCAAGCAGAAAAGAAATTGTACACATCGGATTACCCTTCAAGGGCGACACACTAGCTGAAACCATCACACGTAGACTCACAAGGGCGGTTAATACCACATTTTACGCTGCTAAATTACGTGTCCACTTCACGTCCAATCCAGTTTTGTGCCCACGCCTAAAAGATAAAGTGCCTGTTTCTGCAGCCTCGTTTTGTGTATACTCATTTACTTGTTCCTGTGGAACCAGTTATGTTGGCCGCACGACCAGACGCTTATCTGAACGTCCGGGAACACTACCAGTTGGCTCAACTGGAATAACGAATTGTCAACAGCCTACTATCGCACTGGTGTTCGAATCACTCTGTCAATGTGAGAATGCATTTCTCCAATCTCGAGTTTAAAGCCACCAGTCGAGCAGTGAGCAGATTCTGTCCACAGCTGAAGCTATTGGAATTCGCCTGTACAACCCACCCTGTGCGCCCAGAAACGTTTTGTTCAGGCTTTGGATCTGCCATGGCCAACCCCACACCCTGTTAGCCTGTCAAGACCCACGGTTCAAGTGGGTACTTGATTGCAGCGTGACATTGAACTGACTGACCTCATTAACCACCCGTTCCCCGTTTACCCCTTTAATGATTCCCCTGTAAAATTTGTGATATAAATGTGATGTATTTAGCCTGATGATGAATCACTGAAAACGAGCTTGTTCGCTATACAGTATTTTTTCATGACTACACTGGGAATTTTCGCGCGAAAAATTAAAAAGTGGTCCACTCTCAACTCGTCTGCTGTGATCGAAACTCGAACCATCTTGGACACATTTGTAAGCATTCTGTAATGATTTGGACGGAGTATTTATTTTAAGGGACCAACCGAAATTCAGATTGGTAATGATGACAATTCACACTTGCTCACGTCAACTGATGATGCCAAAGATCGAACGGACTGTAGTGGAGGCTGCTTCGATTGTTAAACTAAGCCCTCTGGTGTTCACTTGAATTATCCATTCTTCTATATCCCCACTGGATGGACGTACTTCATTGTTTTTGGAATAAACCCTGGTGTTAATGATTCGGTATCTTGGTTTGATTAGAACGTTAAGCCAGAGTTGTAAAGTGTGTTTCAGATTTCCCGTTCCAGCAACCTTTCTCTACTCTAGCGTCGTTTGAAACTGCGCGCCCAAGATGACCATAAGTCTTCTGTCGACTGCTAGTACGCTGTACCCAATGAAGTCGATGATCTGATGTGCAGAATTTGGTCAGCCTGGCCAGTTACGTTGGTGGACGTATTTTCCCCTACAGGCGCATTGCTTCTTTTGCCTATTACTTTCTGGTGCGCTGAATTCATTGGATGTAGAGGTATCTATGATTAGACCGGTTGATCTTTCGTATTTTAGGTTCCAGTGTTTTTGTATTCATCTGGGTCACACGGGACCACACCAACACACGTTCATTTCCTATGCGAGCCAACAACCAGCCATTGGACATCTCGTCTGGCCTAAATCAACGGGGCGTGATTTCACTAGGAGTGTCCAGCATTAAAAAATAGTCCCAGCACCCAGCCTCTCTTTCCACCACCCTCCGATCGATCACACCCGTGTGTGCATGGGCATAACCGCTACGGTCCCGAATACTGCGCATAACGCGTTTGCTGACTGGGCGATTGATTGATTGATTGATCTATCGATCGATTGCAGCAAGCCAGCGTGGACTGGCATGCACGGTGTGCCGTTGCCGTCGCTGTGTGCATGCATGCCTTTAGGTATGCACTCGAAGATGCTGCAACCCGTTCACGAAAGTGAGGTCAGACATCGGCCACCGTACAGTCGGTCGGTTGATGTCTCTTGCCATTAGGTTACATTCGGCTGACCTGACTGTCCGAGTGGATAATCAGGTCTTCTCTGACTCAATATCTAGGCTGCCTATCTGTTGAATCCACGACATTCATATTTAGTGCGGAATGTTTATTTATCTCTCAAGTGTCCCATCACAATAAAAGTAGAAGGTTTCTCCACCGTCTGTATTGTAGGTATCATTTTTAACGGACATGATACAGCGTTTGGCACAATCACCGATCCACACAGTCCTGCAGCTTTCAGTACACGTTCGAACGAGCAGCCTGACGGAGTTGTTTGTCGTTCGCACGTACTCTTCACTCGGTAGGTCTCAGCAGCTTACTGTACAACCCATGGCTAACAGTTGCCAAAAGTTCTACATGCGCTGTGGAGATCACAGAACTGGACACTAGCGATCACCTTCTAGGAACAACATTAAGATAAGGAAAGTAACATTTTCATTATGGTACTTGTTCACAACATGCCCCGTCTTTCAACTCAGAGCAATCGACGGATTCTTCTGAAATTTCTACTCTAGTATTTACTGTCATCTGGGAGAAATCATCATTCGGGCGAAAAAAGTTTCTTTCCCGTGCCTTAACAAACGTCACACGAAGAACGAAAAGCTTATATCGAGGAGGTCTATTTAGTGGTAACGTCCATTATTAAAGCAGGTTTGAGTTAAATCATGTTATGGTCGGTGTACATCCACATGCTAATGGACTACAAAATTAGGTCATGAGGATTTTATGGATTTTATAGATACCAAAGTGATTTCTTTCCCCCCAAATGTCTCGTTGATGACGAACTTGGTCCGTGCGATCATTGGTTGCTACAAGAGGAAGAAAGACCTTTGCTCTGTTTTGGTCAGTGAAAAATTATGTTGGATGATTTATGTGTGTAAGGGAAAAATGATTGGAAGTAAACAACAGGAAACTGCTGGTTGCAACCATCTCAGTCACGAACATTGAAACATACTGAACCAACATTCCGTCAGATACACGCACTGAATGAGCGGTCGAACTAGGCTAGAATAATACAAATTATCTTTCACGCATGTATCGATCCAGTAATGTTTTAAGACTCTCAGCCGATTCAGTCGTGACCATAGAGTTAGGCAATGTCTTCCATTGTGAACAGATCCCAGCTATGAAGAAGTTCTGTATGCAAAGTAACCTGTCCATTCCACTACTCAATTTCAACGAGTGACTCCTTAAACCGTCCATTCCTGTTTAGTGGGAGGAGATATGCTAGTAGAAGACGGGGTTGTGGAGTATATTACAAGTAGTGATTATGTTCACACCAAGATAATTTTCCTGAGCCCCATACTTTTTCTGGTGGCTCGTCTCTGAAGAATTTTCGATAGGTATAAAGCCTCTTGAAGTTGCGAATAACAAGCATGGATGTTCGTTTCCAAGTGTAATGGATTACGGCGACGAACATGATGGGAAAATGTCAGGATGAAAGGTTCCATAAGTTCTTTCCAAAAGGCTCAGGATTAATCGTGACTCTTTCACCCTGATTGGATAAAAGATAATTCCTTCTCAGTCCCCGCAACACTGTTTTTCCCCGCTGGTTCCTTTAACTTACTGCAGACTTGTCCGGCTGAAACGCCACAAGACATGTGATCCTGACGATATACTATCGCTCGTTCTTAACTAATGCATAAACAACTCAACTAACGTCGAACCGAATTATAACGTATTGTTTGACATAAAATAAAGCTACCGGCTGGTGGAAGGTATTACAGATAAAATTCCTCCGGGTTTCATTTACTTCTCTCACATTAGGGCTTTATAAAACAGTCACTCGCCCTCTGTCTCACTCTCTGTCGAGTGGAAGCTCACGTGAACGTCGCGGATCACAATTTATTTGTGGGTGTTTATGCTCTAATGTCCATGCTCCCGGTGGTCTAGTTCATCGTTTTGATACCGCCAAATAGAAGCCGGTCGCTTGGGGTTCTTTGACCACAGCGATGCGTTTTGAAGCGTCCATTAAGAGACCCTACTTCAAATTCTTGACGTGACCACCGTTAACTCTACAACCCTCAGTCTCCTACGCGGCTATTTCATCAACCGCAGTCATTTTATCCAGTTTATTGATCACATCTCATTACCACCCATCAGTGACTCAGGTGTTCTCTGGAATAAAATCACTTATTCCATTTTTCCACTCTTTTATGCGGTTCAATCGAATTCATTTCAAGTGAACCATCCTCTACAATTAATTGCTACGTTCACATTCAGACAGACATTTCCAATCGAACATGCAGATTATGCGATGTTGGTCATCAGCAAGGCTGTCATATTTTCTTCATGCGTATTAGTGGACAATTTTGTCTGAAATGTCGATCTGATCACATTCTTTGAATCTGTCTACTGACAAATTCTGAACACTATTCACAAGGGAATGCGGCTGGGTGTTTACATATGATGATTCAGTAGTGCCTAATGTGAGGTCAATGGCACGAGCTCTAACAAGAACGAAACTAGAGTCTTGTGTTTCTTTTCGGAAGTCCATGGGAATGTGACAGCTGCGACTAATTGCGAGTGGTGTTCAATTTATATAAATTCAGATGTGTTAATACATTGTTTCAATTTGTGGAGTTACTTAATGAGACGAACTATCCAATGATCTCATTTGAAGCAACAAACCCTTACCGCGATCTATTTATTTTAAATATCTTGGGTTACTTTGAGTTGCTGCATGCCACTTATGTTTTCACTGAGGTCAGTAACCTATCTTTCAACGTCTAATACTTAATGTCTCTCTCCATCTCACATAGATGAAATAATCGATTTATCAATACATGTGTGCTCTCTGTTGCATGCGATGTTGTTTTCCGACATTATTGTCACATGATTTTATTTGTCCCTTAAGTCCTCTTTATCGTAAACGGTTGTCGAGTTCATTGTCTGTCATCAACTTACAACGTACAAGTTAGTGCTGACGAACAAGGAGGAAACTCACGTGGCATGGATGGATAGACTATACCATTCGCTAGACGGCCGTGGTCTTCAGGAAGTGTCAAGCTCTCCTCTTTCTAATCGCCAGCTGTTCAATCCGAAACGCATCTCCCCCAGACTCTTCATGCCATCTTGCTCAGATTTAATCTCCTGCGGATTAAGGTCCGCAGTTCACGAAGTGGCCGAAGTGACCAGTCAGTTCTCTGCATCTGCGTCAACTAGAAAAGCCTAGCCAATTCTGCAATCATGCTGGATAGTCTGTGGGAATGTGATAGCTGCGATCAATTGTGGGTGATGTTCAACTTGAAATCAACCAAATCCCCTACTACTCAGAAGTAAGAATCCTAACTAATTAATTCATGCAAGCACAACAGGGTTTGCTGGACTACATTTGGGAGAAGAGCGGGAATGTGCAATCTAACTGGAGAGCCGACGACATCTAATCAATCAAGTCGATTCATCCAGACACTTGACAACAACAGTAAACACAGATACGGTCACACCTACGTGAAATTGCGGATTATTTCGGCTTCTCACCAGAATCCGCAAGTGAACAGCTCAGGCTGATATTCAAGAAAACCTACCAATTGTGTCTGTTTCAGTAAAGCAAATGATTATCATTCTGATTTCAGACATGTTGTCACTCATAATGGCTATTTAAGGTTCGGGCGATTTATCAAAATATCAGTCGTTTTATCCAGCTGTAATTTGAATTAGGAAATCAACCATCTTCGCATTCCACCTAATGACACTGATGACATGATCTTCTGTTCCGTTGCACGTCCACCGATTTGCATACTCCGTAACAAAGCAGGTTACATGTCTACGATACCTGTATGTTATAGAAATCCATATAAAGATGTTAAAGAACCTGTGACAGTGGAACCCACCTCTTATGCATGAGATAGTTCACATACCGCTGTCAGTCCCGGAGAAAGTTGTACGGAGGAATGATGACATATGTCATAACGAGACTGGACCTTGACGTGGTGTGACGGCTTACGCATCTCGATGACCTATTGGGCTAAACTGGATGGTGTGGTCACCACATCCGATAGAGTCACTCATACCAGGCAGGCCAATGGGTAGAGGTCTGACAAACCAGTCTCCTGGTCCTCCAGGTTGGGGTTGGAAGAAGGTTGGCATCTTTTTCCGAAAAGTACCAGTTCTGGTACATTGCCACCCAACCGCTGCCTTGCGGTACAGGCTTTTGAGCCAAAGGCTTTGGTTGAGAACCCTAATCGTTCTCCTGTCTAGAGATGTGTTCCTGCGAGTAATCTCAGCCCATACCAATGTTGGCAGTGGAAAGCATCAGTGTGAAGCAGCTGATGTATTGTGTCTATGATGATGATGATGATGATGTCAGTCCGGAGAAAGATGATAGGAGGATGGACTATATGATACGTTTACTTGAAATACCGTTATGTGTTCATTATATATCAGAACAAAAGCATAATACATTTGAAGAGCTGTATTGTGACCGCTAGACATTTACAAGAGGAGAGAAGGATGAATTGGATTTACGTGGCCCATATGACTAAAAATAAATATTCAACATCGAAATGCCCACACTTTAAGAACAAACAATCACGTTTGAAATGCATAGAATTTATTGGTTGAAATATTTACTGAGCGTCAGCTATTTGCTCTCGTCATCGGTCTTTGTCTATGATAAAAACTCATTGATGTAACAGCTGCGTTGGGCAAATGAAGATTCGTCTTGAAAAATGAGGGTAATTACCATCAGACTAACCACAGTAAGTCGTGTTCCGTTCCTGATTTGGAACATTCATAAGCCAACTAGTCTCTCGATGAGACCTGAGAAAGGATGCGGCGGATAACTGATTCTTAAATAAAATGATGCCACTGCTCGTTGGTGTTGTGGGAATTAAGTTCAATTCATGAGCAGGGAGGAAGTGGAATCCGCAGGTAATAGACTGTCACCTTACTGGACATAACTAATTGATTTGCGCGAGAGTTCTATCTAATGATGCATAGCTAAGTTGAGTGCTACCACTACGCCTCAATGAACTAAGGTTAGTTTTATTTTCGTGGTAACAAACAGTTATTCAGCAGCGCAAAACACTGATCTGTTGTGGTCGGTAGTGCTGATGATGACGATGATAAGGCTAGAGTTTTACTGCATTGGCAAGAGAGCAAAATTAGTTAAAAACACTAGACCCATCAAGAGCGACATCTATTTCCTTGCCTTTACCTCACAAACAACTCATTCAAACAATCCTGACATTCATCACAATGAACTGCGGTTGACCACTGTTTTCCTCAACGTCCCAATGATCGAGTGACGCTGAGTCATTAGGACGACTGAACTTGTGGTGAGCGCGATCTACGGCGAGTGTACGATTACCCTGTTTACCCCAACGAGACCTGAGTTGGTTCATAAATAGCAATTAGTTCGTAAATAGTACCACGTAAATAGCCTGACTCAACTGGTATGTTGTACAAACGGCTAAGTCGGGAAGCATCACGGAACAGACCTACCTCAATTGCCTGCACGTTAAGTGATATGAACTTAATGCCTCTGTCTGTGATGATACCTGTGATTATGTCAATCAACTCACTAGGGCCGAGTGAGGAGAAAATGTCAACGGTGACGTATTCATATTGTTAAATCGCTCCGTCTGAGTTAGGATAATCTACTCAGCGACAAGTAATCGGCAATTCCAATAACACTGGTTTAGATGGTCGGATCATTCTGGCTACATTTTAAGCCAGAAAAAGTTAGAAGAGATGATCGAAGTAGTTGTAATCTATATGGTACATTCGACAAAGAATACAGTAAAAAAGCTTTTTCATCACGAACTCCAAGTAACACAGTATTCACATTGTTCAGTGGGAAAAGCGCGAAAAAAAACAACTTGGAAACGATCTCACAAAATGACCACCAGCTCAAAATAAATCGTATATGCATATGTATGGCTGAAGATGAGAACGTGCCAGACAACAAGCAAGTTTAGTAACTATGTAATTACGGCTGTAAAAAGAATGAAACAGCTGTACGTCTTCTACCTGTAATCATAGTAAAAGTTCATCGTAACTGTCCACTACAGATAGCAAAAGACAATGGAAATTTAGTGCGCACTCTGGAGAAGGTCTCATGATTTGCGTCTTTCCCACTGTCTTATACAAGTTCATCAATTGTACGAGTTGTTTTGAATTCAATTCAACGAATTTCACATTCGACGTCACATCAAACACTGAACGTCAAACGTATCGAACGTTGACAATTCAACAAACATCTCCAGGAAAAATAATTAAATGAGCGTGTCCCACAATAATGACAATCACAATAGGTTACATTGAAAAATTAACAAGTATTCAAGGTCCCTAATAATCAATATTGCAACGATTTCGCGGTTATTTTGGGATTAAGAAGACTGAACGTGTGTGAACGTCGAGCTAATTAACACATGAAGTAATTAACGTCGGTTTCCTTCAAATAATGACTTGAACCGGATCTGGTTAACGATTTCAAATTACACTGTGAAAAATCTCATTCATATGGTTGAGTTATGTCATATACGATTTCAAAGGTAAAATGCTTTTGTACGTTGTAAGTTGATGACAGACAATGAACTCGACAACCGTTTACG
>LOND01007042.1:4888-18027 GCA_014220965.1 Paragonimus kellicotti
TGAAGACAAAGTTGATCCGAGACCTGAATCTAGAAGTAAGCTTTTCTGCCTTGATACTAGAGCACATCAGAAAGGGTTAAATGAATAAAGTTGTCGCAACTGCAGCGTGAAGCTGCACTTGCCAAACTATCCTGTGCTCAACCCGAATAAATCAAGTAAAGTCGGGATAGTCCTTAGCTGTGCTGCCGAACGCCGCTGTGTCTTTCGTCGAAGCCATGTTCCGGGGTACGGTTCTGAAAACAGCTTGTTGGGACACCTATGCATTTCCGCAAACACCCCGTAGCGGCCTCCATGGACAATGAAGAAATGTCCCTTCAATGGAAAGTGCCCTGCCGTGGCTGACCTGCACTAAATGCGCCTTGGTGGGATTCGCATTCGTTCGAAGTACCGCTGGAAAGTTGCGAGCTGACTGTCCACCCTTTTGGAGCTATGTCGCCACTATTTTGAGCTGGTTTTCCCCTCAGAACTTTGCTGCTGGCAGCCGGCAGAATCTTCTACCAAAGGAACCGACCGTGGTTAAGGGAAACATTTACGTTAAGGGTTGCCCGATGTCCTTTGAGTGAATACCCGAGCCGAAGGCGGTCGTAGATAAATTTCCAGCAATGCTACCGCTAGATAAATTTGAATTCACCTACTGAGTTTCCAGTTATAATGATACGGATGGCATCTGCAGCTGATGCAGAAAACTTAGTGAATCTTAGGATCTTGAACTTGGTCTCTGTGAATAACAACGAGCTGTTGGTGTAAGGTGACATGTGGCAGACGACTTTTTTCCAGTTTCCCCTCAGCCTACACACGAAAGAGAAACACTGAATTGTGTGATTTCGTTGTACAATTTCTTACGAACGGTGGTGCCGTTTTTATTGCCGATCAGCAGGCTGAACTAACATCTTTGTCAGCAAGAAGTCGCCTGAAATTTAAATATAGCGGGGTATGATGGAGTACGCCGAAAACGGGGCTGAACTGAGTCACGTCCATAAATAGCGTGATATTGAGCAGATGCACGAGTTATGGACATTCCACATCAACCCTAGCCGAATTTCGTAGGTTTCGTGATGCATAATGGGTGGGTGACGGATCGGTAACGACCACGATACCGAGGCTGTAGCTCATGGCAGCCGTCTTACCATCCACAGCGACCCAGTTTCTAAATCAGGAATTCAATAGGTGATCTATTCGAGACAGGTTTCGAAACGGCCTTGCAACATCTACGTGACATCTCTTTGCGCTTCACAAGGTTTGTTTTCGGCCGTGCAAGGCTCTATCCATGGCTCCACTCCCAGCTGGCAATGGAAACATTGCTTTTCGGAACCAAACCCGTTCGACGTAGTTTCTACGGGAGCATCCACAAGTCCTGAACGAGGAGTTGAAACTTCCGCTAGGTCTCTCATCTCCTTCGTGGCAACAACCACATTCAACATTACGGACACTTCTGCGTTGTTGGATAATTCCGTAGAGTTCTGTTTATCAGCGGTGTGCGCTTTTTCGAATGAAAGAAGGGCCACAACTTCCTTTTTTGTCTGTGGTTGCCTTCACCTTCTCTTCATTTTTAACACAGCCAACCAAAGCCCGTACAGGCGCTTGAGACTGAACGTAACCATGGTTCAGGGTTTGACTTCGCCAACCTTGGGAACCTTTGCCCGTGACTCACAGTGCGTTCTCTCGTAAGGCAAGTGGCTGTTTTATGGCCTTTTCTGTGCTCCATATAACGATGAGGCAAACTAATATATATGTGAAAATTTTTCCGGGCGGTTCCCCGTTCCGCCTGCGACTCAGTTGTTTGTCTTCACCACTGTCCCCGTAAAACACGTGACGGGCTCGGCCAAGTTGGCCAGGAGTAGGCTAGATGTCAACCCACCTATTTTATTCCACTGACCGACCAAAAACTAAAAATTCCAGGGAATGGAACATTTTCGGTGGACTAATTTTATCGTTCAGTAATGATTATTTTTGACCTGAGAATAGTATTTTTCATTGCAATGGATTTATCTGAGTTGAGAAAAGGCGGTTGTCATTTTAGTGTAAAGTTAGTCCATCCAGGCTAGCTCGCTAGCTATGGATCATTTAATTGTCACGCGCCTCTGGTTCGGTTGCTTTTCAGGTTACTCTTCTTTGAGGTTTCACGGATAATTGCAGATAATAACGTCATATTACTTTGTAAGTAGTCGTGATAGAACGCACTTTTATTATGCAGTCAAGACATGCTGAAGGTTGAACTGAAAACTGTAATTTTCACTCAGGAGTGTCCGGTTATGTTAGGCACTAACCAAATTTTGATATGTTGGTCTTCATACCCCTTGAAGCCTTCTGGTAAATACACTGTTGATGCACCATTAGTTTTGTGCGTAAGGTGTAGTGACCCGAAGACAACCCTGGTCTGATTGCTGCACGATGTGTGGAATTCTTTTCAAGATATTGGTTCAACACCAGTGAAACAAAACATGACAATATCAAAAATCGTGCAACAGATGTTAACAAGAACAACACGCCGGGCCGGTGAAACAAAATGATCCAGTAACTGTGTTCGGTGAAGTTGCTAGTGCGCTTGATTATTTGAACCATTCTTTTCTGACTGAACAGCGTCATCATCATGGAGTGCAATTCAATCTCATAAGTGATGGTAATCATATTTCTTTAATCGATAATATCATGCGCAGGTCAACTCGATTTCGTCTCCGTTGATATTGCCAGCTGATTTTGTTAAAATTTGGCGATCAATAGACACATCCAATGCCCATTCCGTGTTGTAAAATAATCTGGCAATCATGTTCAGTTGGTCCCATATGAATGAGACTTAAGTTAGCGCCGAAAAGTATGGCGTTATGCATAATCGACACTTGTCGAATACTGCCTTCCTCTTCAATCAGTCCTGCTGAAGGAAGACTAGGGGACGACCGTCTCGCATTCTCTGTCAAGCTTCCTCAATGGGCTGCAGATATAACAATGGCCAACAGCACTACGCAGCTAATCAAGTGACTTCCCAACACTCTGATCCTTCTTGCTTCAGTTATCTTCAAGCTGCTTTCATCCGTCCATACCTGGAAAATAAATCTGCTGTTCGGCTCACCTTTCTTCAGGAAGAAGAGATCATTTATCAAGAATGTTCAGAGGCCATTATGGCCAGTCCTGGCTTAAGAGTTAGGCGTTATAACGCGTCCCGTTGGAACGGACTATTTTTTCACTGGGCCTCCGTTTCCAATAATGGTGAACTGACTATAAACTTGATCATCAAGATGCTTAACCATCTATGCAAATTGCTGCTTATATTGGCCGGTATGAGCGGTATGATGGGCCACCCTCATAAACATGGATTAGAACACAGCCGACAATAACGTAAACATGGCTTTTCTCCATTGCGTATCGGTAGAGCATCGGATGATACTTCCCAACATTTACTCCCCGTTGACTCAGTCGTAAGATTTGAAGTTTCCCTTTATTAAGTATTCTATGTCTAACTTCATCGACCTCACCTCGATTTCACGTTGCCGCTGTTCGATTCTACACTTCATGATAGGAAATCGTCAGAAAGCTGCTGCCTCCTACTTCCGCTACCAGTCTATTCATTCACTGAGACAAATCTGTGGACCCAAAACATCTAACAAACACCTCCCAAAAGATTTGACACCCATGCAGTACACCTTCATATTCGGTGTTATCTTGCACCATGAACCCAGATGCTGTGCAACCCCCTTTTGATTGCTTTTGTGCGCATTCTACCCGTTGTTATATGGCAGTCTGTATTAATGAAACCTCGGACGGAACTTTGGCTGAGGACATTTGTCGAGGTCACTGAGAGCAATGCAACAAAACTGGACCATGAAACTACTCTGCACCATTCTGGCGAATTTGTGTATTCTGAAGCTGCATCAGCCTTGTTCATTTGCCATGTCAATAGAATTTGGGGACATACGGTTGACTTTCTTTTCATAGAGACAGACGTTCGACTTGCATCAGCTATTCGTATTCTTACGTTGCCCCTGGTACCCTTTTCGTACACCTTGAAAGTGTTAACCTAGCACACGTTTGCTCTGAAAAGGTAACATAATCGTACCACTATATATAGTCGACTACGCCGGCAACGTGTAAAACCTGTTATCAGCACTGTCGGTGTTTCCACCACCACTATCCCTGCCATGTTGGAGAATGAAGATATTTCATTAGCATAACCTAGTAACCATTGTTTTCGTTACGTTCAACTTAACTTAAAGACGGTGAAGGTGACGAGGTAGGTAGGGGGATATTGGTCCAGTGTCATCTGTTGAAGCGATGTGCAATCTGCACGGTTCATGTGAGTTCTGTGGACAACATATCATCCACTTGTAGTAAATATTACGGTAACAGCCTCAACTATTCTTGACGCGATGAGATTGTTTTCTATTCGATCGAAGTCCCTCATGGCTGTTGATCTGAAACTGCTTAGCACGTTGTTAGAGCCGCTCGTTTTTGAACTGCCATCAGACTCGAAAACTGTACGCAACTATTCCAAGAGCACCCTCAACAGGGCGCTTCTCAAGGGCCGGTAATTGCACACTGGAATCCACAACTGCCTGCGAAGTGCGCGAACAAAAGCATACGTTTGTGGGCGGGGATCGCTTAACTTTGCAAGTTAACATTGACAGGCTGTCTCTTTCTGGTCACCCAGACACTGAGATGTGGTCCATATTTGATCGCATCATTCGGCAAGTTTGTTAGCTGTCCATTTGTGATTAGCTCTTATTGTGGCGGTGGTTGTCCGAATACCTCAGATGAATATTTTGGTGAATTTGTCATAGAAACCAAAGGCATGCTGACGAATGTGGCCCTATTAGAAGCGCTCGCGATAACAGCTTTTGCGACGTTTCATCCTATTATCTATGACACACCTGCTGGTTGCTTCATACGTAAAACTAAATGTCAGAGCGGCTACCACGGTTGCGACAAATGCACTCAGAGAGGTGTGTACTATGAAAGTAGAAGAATGGCCTTCTCGGTATTGTGAAAGAACTAAGGACGGATTCCAGTTTTCGAAGACAACTTGACGATGAACATCACATCAGTTTGGCTCCTTTAACAGAACTGCCCACTGACATGGTAACACAATTCCCCTTGACCCCTTGCACTCTAGTATTCCCCGGTGTTGTCAAGTGATTCGAAGTTGGGCTCCATCCGACATCGTTCGTGGTGTTCGCCTTCCAGCAAGTATGCAGAATGCCAAGGAAGTCAACTTGTCCGTCATATCCAAGTATCTCATGGTGGATTGTCCCGGAAAATGTTGTTCCTTCATTTTATCTGAAGGGTGAAGGCCATCGAATGCAGGCAACTTCGTATGCATTTGGGACCAGTTGCTGTGAAAAGGTGTTAACGAAACGAACGTTATGAAAACTTGCTGGACTCATTCTCATCTGTGTACAACCTTTCTCACACTTTATATATATCATTTATTTCCATTGCCATAACGGAATTCGGTAACTTGCTTTTTATTTGGTGACGACAAAGTTTTACATAAGGTGCACAGCTTATCTCACTGGTGTGACAATGTTGAGCAACTCCGTCCATCACACATACTTTGTTCTCAACCATTTTGAAACTTCATATACCAAGTGAAATGGCTTGTTAGAAGACCAAATTCATTGGGATTACGGGTGCACAGCCGTGTATACAAATGCTCGATCTCCACGAGCTACGAGATATAGATGTGCTACAAGACGATACCTTCTTGCCAGTTAAGCGCGCTACCCACCAACAATATTTTATGTCCAGGGCCAACTTACTATCGTCTTGCAGCAAACCAGGTAACTGTGTTACTATTCATAAACGTGCAGTGGAGATTTATCGGAATCATGGTCTGGCTTTAGGTGTCCACCTAAGGGTCCATAATGCGTTCTCCATAGATGATTGTTTTTTGACGTAGTAAAGTCTTTATACGTTACAAGTCTTCTTGATTAGTGGTATGAATTCAAATGTCACGAACGCCTTTCACCATGTTTCTCTACACTCCGTAGACGTCCGTCGTCACCTTATATTTTCCTCCTGACAGATAGGAATGTTTTGCTACCTTCAGATAACTTGTCTTCTTCACGGGGTTTGCGTATTCCGCAGCTTTCAATCTGGGATCCTCCGCAATGCTTTGTCCCCATTCTGACCTCAGGACCCTTCTGGTAGCCACATACTCAGAAATATTGACTAACTTCGAGATGCCGAAAATGTGATCGCTGATTGAATTATCGCTATTTTGGTCTTCTCTGCAAACCGGTTCCAATAAGCCTCTAACAACTGCGTTTCGGTTTCTTCCAGCAACTAGATTAGGGATCCTTCAAAGCTTTGCGTAAGCGAAGCTTCGTCACCTTGTGTGGCAGCCGCGCCTGCCGTTGTCCGCACGTCACCTGTCTACCCGTGCACGCGTGTGTCCCGCTCTCTCTCACCCTGGCCCCGAACGATCCAATCGTGTTACCCACACAATCGATTGGGTGACTGCTTGTCTTATCTATGCCTAATCGTTGATATGATTCATTCTCTTGTGTTCGATAAAGCTACGCGCTATTACCGTCACGTGTTCTCATTCTACTCTGGGCTGACTACGTGTCAGAGCTCGCAGTTTAACGTGTGTTCTAGATTATAACAGCCTGCAAGGCTTTTGAAGCCGCAACTCACTGCTCTCGGTTTTATGTTGCTCCATGAGGCAATTCTCAATACCCATGATATCGTCTAACCAAGTAAGCTTTTGAAGACCTTTGAACTTCCTCCCAGAGGCCAATTTTTCTTGCGCAAACTTATAATTCACTGATGACCTTTTATGTTCATACTCTGGACAGCAATTTATTGTCATGTTGTCCACAGAATCCATGCTGCCTGAATGATTCGGAAGTGTCCTCACGAATACTGGTAACTTGTCACCTGCCTAGGCTTTTTAGCTAAAATCCCGCAGACATTATCTCGCGCAAACTCATAATGGGTTGATGAGGTTTTACTTACGTTCCTTGGTTGCATCAACATCGCCGTTTGATGTTATATTTTCCGCGAAAGCACCTTTCTTAATCTACTGAAGAACGTATTTGTACTCACCAACAACTTGCCCTTCATCCGGATTGGAAGTGAGTGAAACTGTCTCCCAATCTTCAAGGCCAGTGTATTACACGACGAAATCAACGCAAGCGCCTTGGACCAATTTCAAAAAGCGATGCACTTTCTATAACGCAATCGCCTTCTATCGAAGTTTGTTGCACCTGTGATGGTAACACTTATTGCGTGCATCGTGGCACATTCCCTTCGGAGCCTCTTCTGAGCAACCACCCACCACACATGAAAATTTGGATGATCGGGTATCTGTAGCGATAATCTCAACTGTCCTTTTTTCACTACTATCCAGCACTCTACTCATCTTTTCTTCATACCTGAAGAGTCTTTAATTCCAAGTAATGCGATAGTTTACGCAAACAAACAACTGTTGAAGACGAAGCCTTAGAAAAAGGTAACACAGAGCAAACGGCTCAGAACAACTGCCTCAGCCCTGTTCAAGGTACTACGCAAACACCCAACACGATAATGCTCACCTAAACAGTTATAGTCACCCGATACCCAGGAAACATTTGACCTCCGTTTTCCAATGTCGTCCGAATGGTTTAGAGCGATTTCCCCCTTGATGTAATGATGGTAAGCTGCGAACTTTTGACCTTTCCGGGATGAATGCAAACGAGGCCAATTTTACAAAGTTTTCTCAATTCCTGGTGACTCATGCCACAGGATATTTGCATAAATAAATCTCGCTTATAGCGCGCCCAAATTTTGAACCACGCGGTAAGTCTTTTGGTTGTGATATGTTTGTGACAGTAAAGGAGAGAGAAGATTCGCAGACCGACTGGCAGTTTAGTTAAAAATGATGTTTAGTCCAAAAAAATGAAAGGCATATATCGCGAGATGTTAACATTTCGATTTACTCTCATCAGTCGCAAACGTAAAACCAGCAAATTTTATACAAACTGCGTATAGCAACAACAATTGAACGAACCAACCACATGGTTCTGACCTTTCATGCGCTATACGGATTACACTTCAAGAAACCAAAGCAAAGACACTTCAGAACTTGCAAAATTCACTACCTCGTGGGCGGATGTCAGCCTTCACCAGAGATGATTTTAAACACATTCACAATTTATCGGCTACTCACTTTACCAAAGCTCAGTTGGATGTACTTTCGTTGGGTCTAGATTTCAAGGTGCCACCGAAACAAGTGAACAAACTACAAACCCAGGTTCAATTTGAAAACCTGTATGAGCAAGTTAAAGATCTTACTCCCGCCTCACTGGACAACGCGGACTGGTTTCGTGCAAAGTTGGTTGATATATCACACGAGTTTCTATCGGCCCCAATACGCCAGAATTGTTGTTTGTCCACAGAACACTACAGAGCCATCAAGGAATTGATCATCCGGCTATTCAGTTTCAGACTATGGACAGAACGGAGCACACTAACCAGAGAAGGTGAGAAAGACCGTTTATAATAGAGGGGTAAGCGTGAAACAGAACTGAAGGCAGCATCATACTTACAGATGGTCACTTTAAAATAGTCCTGCCATGAGAAAGAGGCAGTTGAGTACTGCCTAGCGATAACGAGGCATGAATCACCGCACACCGCACTGAAGACAAAGTCGATCCGAGACCTGAATCTAGAAGCAAACTTTTCTGCCTTGATACTAGAGCACATCAGAAAGGGTTAAATGAATAAAGGTGTCGCAACTGCAGCGTGAAGCTTGCACTTGCCAAACTATCCTGTGCTCAACCCGAATAAATCAAGTAAAGTCGGGATAGTCCTTAGCTGTGCTGCCGAACGCCGCTGTGTCTTTCGTCGAAGCCATGTTCCGGGGTACGGTTCTGAAAACAGCTTGTTGGGATCACCTATGCATTTCCGCAAACACCCCGTAGCGGCCTCCATGGACAATGAAGAAATGTCCCTTCAATGGAAAGTGCCCCGCCGTGGCTGACCTGCACTAAATGCGCCTTGGTGGGATTTGCATTCGTTCGAAGTACCGCTGGAAAGTTGCCAGCTGACTGTCCACCATCTTGGAGATATGCTGCCACTATTTTGGGCTGGTTTTCCCCTCAGAACTTTGCTGCTGGCAGCCGGCAGAATCTTCTACCAAAGGAACCGACCGCTGGTTAAGGGAGAACATTTACGTTAAGGGTTGCCCGATGTCCTTTGAGTGAACCCCCGAGCCGAAGGCGGTCGTAGATAAATTTCCAGCAGTGCTACCGCTAGATAAATTCGAATTCATCTACTGAGTTTCCAGTTAAAATGATACGGAGGCATCTGCAGCTGATGCAGAAATACTTAGTTAATCTTAGGATCTTGAACTTGGTCTCTGTGAATAACAACGACAAACTTCCTGACTCTTTGAACTGTGCGCGTCGTGTGCTTCCACGTTCACCCGCAAGCGACTAGCAGTGGGAAGATTGACATGCCAGTCCGCCTGCGTTAGCTCCTGGTCCAAGGACTGCAACTCAACGGATACATTTATTGCGTGGTGTTTCACAAGTTCCGTGCAGAGTAAAGAACACCATCTGACGGTGCCGTTCCTGTAAACCAATTGTCTTTACAGTAGGTTGATCGAGCAACGTAGTTTCAGACCCATTATCCAAAAAGACGTATGCTATCACCGAAGTCTCTGGACTAATCAACCTTAGCGGGACAAATTGGAGAGGCACACCGTTCAGACCGGACGTACAAGAGTGACTGCCTTCTTCCCTCACTAGTTCAGACTTGTCCTCATAAGCTGATGTATGACGGTGTCGACTACGATGTGGTATCGTCCAACCTATCTGTAGCCTACATTATCTTGCTAAATGGTTCGCTTTCAAGCAAGCAAATCAGCGTCCCATGATCTTCAACATTACTTCACGTTGCGCCAGAAATCGACTGCTAAGCCAACCACATATCATGGTTTCCCTTACAAGCTCACCTTCTCATAAAGTACACCTACTCCAACGTTGCATCTCTAGTACCTAACTGCATAGGACCCAGAGGACGTTGGGTTACTTTTCCTGCTTTCAAGCAAGCGGCCAACTGGCCATACTGAATAGCGCTGACTGCCATTCTTTCCTCCACAATTTTCAATAGCCCGCTGAAGGTAGGCTCCCTTCTGCAATCAGTTACGTTCTCAGATAACTTCTGCCCACCTTTCCTGTGAGTGGTGATGCAATCTCGCAATTGCTTTAATGAGGTTGGTTGGGCAATCTAACTCTGCACCGTAATCTAGCTGCATCAACATCGTCCAACAGACCCTCATCTGACTGGCTAGTCTACGCAAACCATCAACCTCAACAGCAATTAATTTAGGACTCATGAAAACTTACTTACTTACCACTTGTATAATATCATGTCGGCGGCCAAATTGCTGGTGCAAAATTCTCATAGCTTTTGTAAGCCTCACTTCTTTTGGCGAGAGTACGCAGTGCTTAATTGTCTCTTCTACCCTACCACGACGATAATGCAACAATTATGAAGGCTCCGATCTCTCGCCAACCAACTTACCTGCCACGTTGCCTCCAAAATATCCGCGGAAATCCATCGAACCTGTCCACCTCAATTTTCGGAAGGTTGGACTCGAAATTCAATAGGTCTGAGTCCGCTCCAACGATTCAACACGGTCTAAGCTGAAGGGGTTTGTTCCTGAGGTCCGCCGTTGAAAGAAGAGGCTGTTAGTATCTCTTTTCCTTACATTAAGTATAATCCTGGCCGTCGTAATGTGTTCAGTGTCCACGGATCTGCGGCATCTCTTATGAAATACGAGTTGTCTAGGTCTCAATTCTAACTCGTCTGCTTTTGATGTCAACTCTTCTTCTCACTGATCAACAGAAACTTCACTAGAAACATCCGTCAGAGCATGATTGAGCCGAACGGCGAAAAGCAGCGGAGGATTTGGACACACTCCATCTAATCCGGAAGGAGACACCACTGTCCCTATCGCTACCCCTGGGCCGGATCCCTGCTCAGTCCTAGGGGCCGAAAACAAACAGCGTTCGGTTAAGGTGGGATGCTATCGTTGAGGAACTTCTTGGAAATACTCAAAACTTTTAACCTTGAAGAGTCGTTTGTAAACTTCAAAGGATTATCATTAATATAAAGGAGAACGCTACTATAGGCAAGAGTATCTAACTGATTCTCCTGCAAAGGGGGAATGTTTCATGGGACATTGCCATAGTCTCGAGTGGCAAAGAGTCGCCTGATCATCCGGTGGCAGACTGCTGGTCCAAAGAAGCAGGATCAGCCTCGATAACGCCATAATTGTCAGGACCGGTGGCAATTTCCACAATGTCCGACTTCGTCATTCTCGTAGAATGCCGGAATTCCATGACAGGAAGAGCGTTGTTACCCGTCCTCGTTGAAAAGGAAGGTATCCTGGTCGAAAATTAGATTATTCGATTACTATTGCACTGGTTGGTAAGAATTCAAGTACACACCGAGTTACGCGTGATCTGCTGATCAAATAAATGCCTTTCTCAACATGCAACGACAGAAAAGATAATCTGTCTTCGAAACGGTTAATGAGAAAACGCTCGTGAAAACTGAATTTGATGTGGTGCTAATTGAATCAGTGTACATAAAAATGGAATCCCTCACCTCGAATGTGAAAATTCTTCAGAAATTGAACAAACAATGTGCCCGTACAACAAATTTGACAACCAGATACGGCTCAGTCATAAGGGACGATAAATCGAAATTGAGCTAACGCAAACCAAGGGGCATGGGTTGGGTCAGAACAAAACAACTGTTTGCACATCCATGAAATGATAAAAATTATGAAGCTTTTCAAGAAAAAATATAGGAGGGGAAAGTCCAATTTCGACATTTTAAAATTTATGGGGCGCAGCAATTTGAAATATGTATATATTTATAGAAAATGAATCCTATATACTTGGAATCACGTTATTACGTGTTTCACTTATGTACGTATGCGTTCTTTTTAATTCGGAAACTTTTCTGTACATTCATATGTACACCAACGTGCATTTCTCCATCTCGATCTAGAAGGACGAATTGCCCAATGACGAAATTACGCTCAAGCTCATCCGGTGTATCATTAAGATCCACAACTGTAATTTTCGCGGGTATGAAAGAAAATTACGCCCCCCTCGTCAACGCATTTCGTTATAAAAATATCGCGTTTTTTAACGTCCTTGATAAGACTCTTTTAAACATCAAAACGATTATTTCCCACAGCAAAATACATATTTCATGCTTTCGATAATATTCCATCTGTTACCATTCAGAAGATGTTACAAATTCACATATTACCGGTTTACCCATGTCAGCATTTTTCCCCTGCGGATAGTTTTCAGCGCAGCACGCCCTGTTACAAAATTCAGGGCAACCCGAGCGCACTTGATGGTTTCAGCTGAACATTACACTATGGACGGCTTGGCACACGCTCTCTTGTGACATATGCCTGAATGTTTCCGCCGTTTTCCACGAGGCGAAATTTGTATAGAAGAAAGGTGAGGTAGCCTCAAATGGATGTACTGCCCTTCCCTATTCCATGGATTCACTCGTGGGTCCATCTTGAGACCACCAAATATCCTCAAGGCGTCACGGTCTGCTTCGGGTACAAGAACTCGCAAAGATATCTCCTCTGCATCAGCCGCAACCGCAGCCGGATAAATTCTAAACATCAGCAACACATCTAGAAATCGAGAGGTGACGTCCGGTCTCTGCAGTAGCTGGTCATTTAGAGACGTGGCACGATATTTCGCCGCACAGTCAAACAATGCCGGGTTTCTTAGGGTTAAATAAGGGCTGGTGTGATATATAGAATCTCTTGAGAAGCCGCTCAGGCTCAACGTTCACAGGTGTCTGTTTGATGTACGCCTTGACAACATGAAAATTTGTTGGAGAAGTGTACCTGAGATACATTTCTTCATCACGTAACAGACCGGCTTATGAAATGGTTCCGACACTTCAAAGCCAGCATTCGACCAGGAGGTATAAGGGTCACGACCATTCTCCATAGTAGAAAAGTTCAAATACAGACGGTGACAAAGTTGCGCGCTGCTGCCTACTCCTTAAGAGAGCAAAGTTCGAGTAGTGGTTTTCCCCCGGAAAAAATCGGTTGAAAAAATCTTATCTGAGTGGGAAATTTGCAGCCAAGTTTGAGTGAAGCTCATTCTGTG
>LOND01007046.1:16951-27178 GCA_014220965.1 Paragonimus kellicotti
ATATACATACATGCACGCGTAGAAGTTCACCTGCCAAAATCATCCGATAGATGAGCCGTGTTGCTGCTCTGTTTAGTGTTGAATGATTTGATAACGTTTCTGAGAGCGTAAATGTAGCTCAGAATGCGGATGCCGCCCAGCACGCATTATACGTTGATGCCGTTACACACGTAAACGGATTGCATTCGAACGTCAGGAGTTTACAGCTGCAAGCACGGACAATGTCTCATGTTGACAGGTGAATTAATCACTAGGACGACGCATGCCAGAGATGTGACGTGAAAAAGTTGTATATGTTAGCCGTCAGCCTTCATGGAATTAATGAAGAATAGAATAAAAATATCAGAATGAACGAAACTAGGTGGGGGAAAAAGCATACAAGCAAGCTACTGACTGTGAACAACCAAGTTTCAAACGAGTAGTGCGGTGAAATTCTGGATACTATGAACGAAACGACTAAAAGTATCTTAACGTACAACTACAAATTGCAGCACATTTTACATGGGCCACAAAAATCAACGTAACAATTCAACGGACAACGTATATGATGAATTAATTTTGAAAAGTATTAATAGAAACAACTGAGTTTGTAGGCTTAACGACATACTTGGCCGTTGTCGCATTTGCCAATACGCTTCAAAATGGATTTCGAGATAAGAGAACAATAACGATGACAGAAGTCACTGAGAGTGATACGATCGGGGAAGCTGGGCGTACTTGCACGTGATTGGCTATACACCAATGTACACGCGATATTTATCCATCCACTGGCCGGTCAAAGTTATCACTCCATTTTCTATATGAGGGAACGCTACTGTGGGTAGTTCATTCATTAAACGGCATATGCCTATTATGAAAATGTAACAGGGTTTACGAGATAAAAATTGATTCCAACTGCACAGTCTGACAGCTACAACGATCTTTCTGAAGTTTCTACCTCAGAATATACGCAATAATAAATCGAAAACAGAGTCTAACAATGTCCAAGTGTCATCACTGCAAACCTTACTCATTCAAGTTGATTGCAAATTTTCATTCATACACAATGTGTTGTAGATTTAAGGATGTAGTTGATAAAACCGTTGGCTATAAAACCAAAGAGACAGGTGCATATTCTACCTGAGAAACATGTGAAAGAATCTTACCTTTGTGGAGTATCTCAAATTGGCTCCCTCAATTTTACGTAGCATAGTACGTATATCAAATCGTAAGGTCGAATTAGGCGGCAAATACCACAGGACCCTAATGGATAGTTGCTAAATGGGTGGATAGTCCGACGTCATGTTGCGCCTTTCAAACCAGTGTACCAACTGCAAAAAGTCAAGTGTGTCGAACCTTTTATGAATCACTTCTGTAAACGAATGTCTGAAAAAAGTTAGGGGATTTAGGTTACTGGAAATTGAACACCACCCACACTTGATCGCAGCCTTCGCATTCAGATAAGCCTTTCGGCTAGCCCACTTCGAAAGGAAGCACTAGACTCGAGTTTCGCTCTTATTAGAGCACATCAGAACGATTCTGTTTATTCTCCTTTCGAAATAATCCGGCAAGCTAAACACTGTTCGCACGAGAGTGTGGTTGAGCGTTTGAACATGATCGTTGGGTCATGCCTATTACGAGATTACTGGTGTTGTTAACACAGCTGATCTCACAAGCACGAGGGTCAGAGTGGAAATTCCTATCCGGACGAGGATATACATTACTGATGAGCTCTAACAAAGACGAAACTCAAGTTTAGTATTTTCTTTCGAAGTGGACCGGCTGAAAGATTTATCTGAATGCGAACGCTGTGATCAAGTGTGGGTAGTGTTCAAGTTGAAATATCGGATAAACAAACGTTGAGCAATTTTGATGACCTACAGATCTCCGCAAATACAGTAGTTTAAAATTAGGTGCGATTTAAACTTAATGGTGTGCACGCCTGTGGTAACAGTTCCAAAAACAACTACAGTTATGAGTTGTAGGTTCAACTATCATGACAGCCTATCTCCCTTCAATTTCGAACATGTTGACAGTATCATACGGCGTAGGTGTTCAGTAATGCCATATGAGATGTTAGAAGAACATGGAGAAACAAGCCGAATGAATGAGCATTCAACACACAGGAAAACAAGAAGTGAATAATGTACAGGGATTCTATTCACTGTCGTATGACAAACAACCATTAATATATCAACTACAAATATATGGGGGATGATGATGATGAACCAACTCATTGATGTGGACTTACCTCGATTTTGTGTCGAATTCTTTTCGTTTTGATATACGTCATTCAATTTCTTGTGAATTCTCTCAAAACTACCAGAAGAAGCCGCCTCTTCAATTAACCAAAAAAGTCCCGGACTTGCGATGGAATCTATGGTAGACTTAAATGAATAAAAATGGGAATTTGATATGTCATAACATAGATTGGCAGGACATAATATGATAAGTTAAAGCACCAGCTGAACATCACTGTTAGTCAGAATATCACAGAGGACCACAACACACTTCATCGAAATTCGGTCTGGCATTTCTGATAGAGTCAAAATTGGACAGTTTCATTTAGATCAGTTTGGTGAGTACGAAGCTAAGAAACCTAGACTACTGAAACGATTCGGTGGGAGCAGCTGATAGTCACGACTTCCATTATAATTTCATGAACGATTGGAAAAACGTGCATCGAGGTTTGCATATCAAGTAAACTACTAGATGTGCACAGTCAGAAAAAGAACACAAAATAGCGTTGCGGAAGACGAAAGCCCCCTCCTCAATACCCCTCTCTCCTGATTAATTTAGGGAAACTTTTTGGAGCTCGACATATCGAAAGCTCTTTCAGACACATCAGAAAGGGGAAAGTGATTCGCAGTGCACACTCGTGGGCAGGGTAAATGGCCAAGGGCAGTGGGCCTCGCTGGTGACTGGCTCGTACCTGACATGAAAAAGGGTACGGCTCTTGGACATTTGCATTTTATGAGTGTACAATCGCTTTTCGCTATTAGTGGCCTCGGTGGCTCTTGCTGACAGACAGGTTGAGCTTACGTATATGATAATTCGGTGGTGACTAATGTGAAGATGACGGTGTGGTGGTCAATACGATCGCCTCAGGAAAACAAGGTCGGAGTTCTATTCCTGGCCGTGACAAGCAAACGCACTACTGAATAACAAGAGTGAACTCCAGTCAAGGCTGAAATGAATACGATGATTCAAAAGATGAGAATATTTGTGAGTGAGATTCAGTTAACAGAAAATTAAAATCCCGTACTACTCGCCGGTAATTAAAATGTCGCAACGAGTTAATGATTTCTGTGATTTCAACTTGGAGAGAAGTCGTAGCCGTGGGATCATCTACTGGAGTTAACAGGACAATTACTGTGTCTCCACTTCAGGCAGCCAGACATTTGAGCGAATGTGGCTGCGTTGACATATAACACCTCAGCCGTGCTTGATATGAGGTTGATGATACAGTGGTCAACACGGTTTCCTCACAAAGCGTAGCTTGCCGGAGCTCTAGTCGGAGGCGTGACAAGCATATGCTACTACTGACAAGTTTGCAATGATATGGAGATAACCGCGGTTTGCCTGCTGCATGGTATGCAAAATTCTTCCTGAAATACCAGTTCATATTCTACATAAAGCCGTAAGGACTTCTACCTGTCGTCCGTCTACCAGATATGATCACGTTTGTTTGTTGACATGCTTGTTAGCCTATGCACGCCAATTGTACCATACACACTTCCGGCTCGCCCGTGCTCTCGACGACATCACCGCATTGACTGTTGATCGTAGTTAAAATAAACAACAAAAAAGTCATGTATGACCCAACGGTGTCTGAATTGAAATCCTGATAATACTACAGCAGAGTGATCTTGGGTAGCCGCTTCGACGTCAATCCTTTATTAAAGCAAGTTGGATTTGATCTATTTTCGTGACTGGATCGAACGACGATCGACATTCAGCGCGCAATGATCAGTGAGTGATTGCGTTCAAATGGACCAAACTTGTACTCGAGTGACAGTAAAATGCGAATAACCATTATCATTTCAATTACCAGTAATATCAGGCAGCCCTTGATGAAGAGTAACATTCCGTTCCAACCGACTGTCCTTTTAATGTTAACGTCGTTGCAACACTCGAAGACAACAACGGCTGGTGAAGTAATACAATCTGTTCTTGCTAATGACAAACGGGATGTAGCCGTTAATGTGAACATTGATTAACGTCGGTCGATCGCCCAGGCAGCTTACGGGGATGCCTACCATGGAAACCGAGCGCTCAGGGCCTTCTCACCGCTCTCTCGACGGCACGTGATGGTAGCGTGGCACACCGACACACCTGACTCACCCTTTCGAACTCAGTAGTCGAATTAACCTCTTTGCAGTTTGCGAGCATAGTTTAATCGAACAGAACGAACAGACTGTATGTATTATCAGTTGTGTGAAGCAATCAGAATGATAGCCCGAGCACAAGCGCATAAGTCTGTTCAGACTCATCCGCTAAACCATAGAACGACCAACAGGTTATTTTTGACCATTTTGCAGCCTACATTCAGTCGTTTCGTGACCTCTCTTGTTTGCATAAAGTTAACACTTCTTCCAACTATGGAAGAAATCACGTAAGCTAAACAGATACTAAATAGGGCTGAATGTGCTTATCACATAGAACAACTAAAAAGTCATATATGACACAGATAACGACTGTGACAATCGAACGCCGGAATGTCGAAATAACAGTGTATAGAGAAGTGACAACAGCAAAATAACAACAATGCGTAAAACTTAACACGACAGTTCATAAACTCCACAATAAATATTTCACCAGTTTAAGATGCAGCCTTGCAAAAATGACGATACATGTTTCGTGTGGTTCGCATGTATCCTTATTTGTGCAACATTTGTGGCCAAAAGTGACCACTTAGTTCCTGTGCACGGTTGTGGTTCGCGGGCTTCTCCACATGGTGCTGTCCACCCAACACTGTGAGTTTCTGCCTTCCCAACACCAGTCGTTGGTTACGACCAGCCTGGACATCATTTATTCAGTGCGTGCGTGTACTCGAGCCATCACTCAGATTGCCTCACACAGTCGACAGCACAAACGGTCTGTTTCTTATGCTCGATTGAGTCATGCTCACAAACTGCGAATAGGTTGACTTGGTTAGTACATTCCAAAGGGTTAGTCGGATGCGCCACGCCACAAACACTTGCCGTCGAGGAAGTGGTGAGAAAGCTATGAGCTCCTGATCTGCATGGTAAGTGTCTCCATACGATGATTGGACGAGTGATATAAATTATGCCACAGAGACTAGGGAAGTTGGACAATCACGAAGACTGAAGCAAAATTGCCTTGTACTACACTTGAAAAGAGCTAAAGAACATGTAACACGTTTTCTTAAGCGTCACCTCGTTCGTTCGTTTCAATCACATACGGGAAATGAAACGATAAGTGGGCGCGGAAGAGCGAATGTTTAGAATGAGTACTTATCATTAAGTTCAAGAAACGGACCAGTCACGTGACTGGGTAATCATAGTAGACAGCGACCGATATAAAGCGCGAAAGAGGAAATCATATTGCATATAACAGCATGTAATTAAGAATTCGTACATGGATTAGTTGAACAGCCCCTGGAGAGCAAGATGTACAAACAATCTATGTATGTTAGCCAATCGGTTTAGAAAAGACTCTACAGGGAATAAGAGTAATACTGAGTCACATAATGTGTTACAAAGATAGCGACAGGTTTACCCGTGAAAGGTGGCTTCATGTGGCGTATTGCAAACATTCCGGAAAATTCCGAAACATGCGCATATTTAATTTGACAAGTAACGCCAAGTGCCTTTATATGATCCAAGTGATGATCAGATTCTTGTAAATGTTTTGTTTCACTCTTTTTCGACCTGCTTTCCGCAATCGACAATCATCTGAAAAGATGCATCGAGATTCGAATATGGAGTGCCTTAGCTGCACGACCAACATGCTTTACATGTTCACAGGATAAATCCATAAATACTATTTCGTTGTGCGAGTGTGGGCATCGAATCATCTCTCGGAGATGACGAGATACAAGCGCTTTCAGTTTTCGTCTCATGCTACATCGTTACGTTAGAACGTCGGTCTCTGCTAAACCGTTACGAAATCTACCCGGGAGTCGACTAACCTAGAATGCTTGTAAATGAAACGCATGGAATATCTAGCCCGAATGACAGACTGTTGGATAAAATCAGACACCTTGGGTATATGTTCATCCAAAGAGATTTTGTGAATTCTACCAAATTGTTCGCACCAGTCCGTGTTTACATGTGATTGACGTAAAGCTTTCGAGTTACACCAACTGACCAGTCCACATTCTATTTCGGGAAATGCTTCTAACGATAAATTCGTCTTCATGTTTAGTGAGTTTGACGTTCAACAGAATAGCCGGTTTCCTCCTCCATCTGAACAGTAAATTTGCTGTTGTGGTGTAGCTTTCTAAGACTTGTGCACATCGTTTCTACCTGGCCACACGATTGCAGATGTCATCCACGTAGTTTCTTGTACAGATGGTGTGCAGCTGATAACGCTTAGTGTCTATCACTCAAAAGAAGTCACACAAATGTCGATTAGTACAGGTTTATGGAAAATATGAATGATCACACCATCTATCTGATGATGAAATCGTCCACGGAATAAAAGCAACGAAGCCAACAGTGTCCGTAAGTTTGTGCTTCCATGTATTAACTCTGATCGGTTTGAAAACCAACCATTTCGCCAGACTATAATAAAGAGAAGTTGTTGTTGATAAGATGAAAGTTCAGATTTGTGTCTTCGGGAGACAGCACAGGCACGGTGATCAAATAGATACAACTCGTCAATATAGTCGACGCAGGATGAGGGAATGTAAGAACGTAAAACCAGTCGACAAAGTTTTCCTTTGTCTTTTATCCAGGTGCGCGCTCAGAAGTTCAAATTTATCTACATCATTCAAAAATTGAATCATACTTTCACCTGTTTACTATACACTGTGTACAATAGCATAAAAAAAGAAAATTCGAACCAATGTCTAACAGATTATCATGGTTAGTTGAATAACAAATCACTAACCTCCTCGCCATATATGCCCAAATGTAAACTGTGTTGGATAGTCTGAACATCAGGTGATGGACTGAATTTTCAAACCTTTGTCAAGAGGCGGTTCATAAAACTGAAGGAAACGTTTTTACAGAACTCAACCTGACGCCACTAAAAGATCTCTTTTTGTCCAGATGCAGGACCAAGTCAACGGACTAGCACACGATATGAAGTCGTTTCAAGTGAAACTCCGATTTAGGGACCGTCGTTATGTGTTGCGAAAGAAATAAAAAATGGCGCTTTCAGATTTGTGTAGACGGATGTGAACTAACCTCAGTGTTAGCCACCTGAAGATAAGTTTTGTATTCCCATACGATCTGTAGAAACCTACGTGATCGACAGGTTCGGCACATACTACATGGTATTTGTTTGCCGCCAAAACCTGTTTACACACACCAATTTACCAACTCGATGACAGGAAACGACAGCAGAACAGTCTACAAGAGTCTCATGCAAAGAATTAGTTTCAGCTCTATCTTTTACTATCGTCCACAATTGGTGATCGACTGAACTGAGGGTACATTCGGACAGGCGTGCGCAGATTCGTTCATGATATTTCAATTAGATTATTCTGAACACTTTGGTCACGGTTCTCATTTACGTACCATACCCATGTGGACCCACGTTTGACAGATTTGTGATATACGGAAGAAAAACAAGTAAACCTCTGATTACCCCACAGCTCCAAACGAAACCCTACTTTGGCGTCATGCAATGGATATTTACTGAGTATATTATTCGTGCAATTTACCCACCTTATTTCTAGACACAGAGCGCCTACATGCAACATTTATGAGTTTAACAGAAAACTCTGAACACCGAAATATGCTGTATCTACGAAAAGAGGTTACGACACGCCTTGAATGCACTCTGGCAGAGTTTGCACGCTGAGTGGTTCTTGATCAACTAGCCAGTAAAACAATTTCTGTCGTCTATGATTAGATTTTGTGGGTGGAAAACTTCCTATGTTAGTTACAAGCCTAGAGAAGAGACCAATTAAAATAGGTCCTCTTCGACAGCCGCAAAATTACGAAATTCCCAGAAATTGGGAGTTGCATCTTGAATGACCGTCTTGTAGGTGCCATTGTGTTTTGAATGTACATTTTTGGAAATTCACCAACCTCAAGGTTATTGAATCTTGCTGTGTAATCATCTCTTACTAATTTCATTATTGTTGACTGCATTCTGTCAGATAACAACACTACTTGCTACAACTGGAAATGATTCTCACTCATTTCAAAAATTATCTTAACAAAACATATGTACCTCCATGTCTTTGACAAGTTCTGCTTAAGTCTGTTTTGTTGTCTGGTGAGTAGACGACTAGATAAGGAGCACCCTCTGGTAATCTGTACCCAAACCGTGCCAATATAGGGTTGAGAGTACGCGGACCGAGACGGTGGATGAATCGAGGTCACAATCAATCCTGCTCCTTTAATGAGAATATATTATTGGAGTTCTACACGAGGAGCTGACTGGTGAGTTATTTCTAGCAAGAGTTCACGGTTCCGCCGCAGACCGGCTATTTGTGCGCAAAAGCAGAAGAAAACATAGAACGTTAGTAACAAGCTCAACAGTGGACTACGGGTATGTGGTGATCGCAGATCAACGTCTGGCAGTTTGCGGACGACGGGACTTCACACACATCTGTCTATCGGGTAGAATGACACGACTATAGCTAATCAGATGTGTCCTATTTACTTTGCTGCTATTGATCCGACAACTATCAAACAGGTGAACCCTTCGCGACTCAACCACCAGGGAGACGCGGAGTGATTACCACCTATCTGTTTCGTAGTTTCTAACCAACTGCTTTACGTATTGCAACCTATGAAAGTTCGTGTAACCCGAAATATGATGAACTCGTAACTGTATCCACAGCTTGTGGGCTTTTTTCTACTGTTCCGAGGATAGCATTAGGATCGTGCTAATTTATTACTTACTGTTAATCTCACGAGCTGCCTTATTACAGGATGTGCTTATTCCTTTTTCTATTGGGTTTTCGTAATGAGTGATTCTGCTAGCTAAGACTTCATGAATTTTATCATCAGCTTGTACGTTTAAGAGCGAAAAGAGTGAAGAAACACAAATGCCTGTTACGAAAATTTAATTGGTTTTGTTAAAACATTGAAACAGAGCTGAAGTCAAAGACGATAACCAGTGATTACAAAAACGAAAGACTTTGATATGCCGAACAATGTTTTTCTCCTTCCTCATTTCACAGTATGGTTAAAGTGACACAGTCAGGCGGATTCGATACCGGATACGGCAGTAACAAATGGCACAGCCCAATGCTGCTCATATATTCGTCCTGGTGTTTATACCATGTAACGATCGTTATCGTACTCGTTCACTGTTGTCTACAATGATTCCGCATTCGGTAAAAGATAAATGTAAGTATTTGAAATGTCTTCCAAGATTGGTGTAAATGGCAGGTGAAATGCGCCAGCAGTGGTAATAGAGGAAGCGCATCGTTAGTCGTAGTGCCCTTAGCTTAACAAGACAACTGGTGTTGTTTTTGTAAAAGAAACCATTCCATTCGTACCGGTCACAATCCAATCACTTATAGCCCCCAACACAGCGACCTACTGAGTCAGCGTGTTCATCAAGAAAGGCAAAGTTTTCAGTAATCACAGTGTTAGATGAAAACACGTCAGCGCAACTTAAGTCGCACCAGTGCATCAACCTGCACACACGGTATTCGATCGCAAAGAAGAAAAACTCGTTAGTTTTGAGCCAAGTTAACCACAAATTCAAAGGTATAAAGTGTACAATTCAGCAGTATGTTCGGTTTCAAATTCCCAAAGACACGTCAACTAGATACTTCCACGCCCACGATCCATCATGGTGGCCTGGGCAATCCAATCACAATCCCACGTTCGTTCGCATAAATCACATTTTTACTCTTCGTTATACTCTGGAGCAGCGATACGTGTGCCGCCGGCCAGCAATTATCTGCGACTATAAAGGTGCGTTTGATTCGGTGGATCGATCTACACTTTTAGAGTCGCTTAAACGTAGGGGTGTACCGACTAAGTATGTGAACATACTGTCGGCGCTTTTATTCCCATACCTTAGCTCAGGTTATGGTTTGCTGCGAAGTATCTGACAGTTTCAGCACCAGGAGCGGCGTACATGAAGGCT
>LOND01007052.1:4124-22648 GCA_014220965.1 Paragonimus kellicotti
CTGAAGCGGGGTCTGAACGTGGTAAATGGACGATAACTCGCAATGCAAACTTCAGAATTGGAGTTGCACACATTGGCAACTGTGCAAGAAACATTATTAATAAGGGCAAAGTCGTTTGGGCAGTTGTTTGAAAACAAGATGGAACCTTTATAAATACTGGGCTTCCAGGTAAAAAGGACAGTTGATGGGTGTACCAACATCGGAATAAACGGCTTCGACGGGAACAGAAGCGGAAGATCTTCCAGATTATCGTCTGTACAAATGTCCTCCTGATCGCCTTGGAGCACTATGCATCGAGTTTAATTTGTATATGAAAGACTCGAACGGTAAAGCGGAAAAGTTATCAAGTGAGCCATGCATGTCCACATCATCGACAGGGTGTTCCAAAGAATGCACGTTATACACTGTCCCTGCGTGACCATACAACTTGCAATAATTCATCAACAATACGTTCATTAATTGTTTTGCAATACCATGAGGATTGACGCCGAAGTTGGGGTGACATAAAATATATATAGACACACAAATCTGAAAAGTTGCTATACTTATCATCGTCCAAAATATTGCGCAGGGCCACCGGTCCGATATATAATAGAAATTGTCGGCACTCCGTAGCCTTCCAGGTCTTAAAATCCGTCAAGTCCGCGGCACTTGCGAGGGAATTCACAGGATAGACCCTTCGTGAATTTCGAAATCCTTTTTTCATGCGTTGGAAGTTTGTGAGCTTATACGAACGTTTCTGAATACCGTCCCTGATGTCCAGTTATTAATCATACGACGGACAACGCCCAGACACACGGAATGCATATAGTCAATGGGGAAAGTGGTGATCATATCGACCGGCAGCGACATAAACGGGGACAGGGATGTACGGCGTGCGATGCGAAACGATGCGTCCGTTCGAAGAGAACCAGTTTGCGGCGTGAACGTGACTTTCCGTTCGCAATATACTCCTCGTTGATCGCACTTATCACAGCCATAGTACGCATCGTGCCTGCCTACCTGTTTAACATACGAGCGAGTTGGTGTACCCATATTACCAACTTGAAACAGATGGTAACGGAAACGTTTTCACTAAGTAGGCCATTGCATTGCATAACACGCACTTCTTGCACTACGTCCGGAAGACATGTTGATGTCTTCTACTTCGCTGCTCCTTCCACACACCAACTGCGAACGGTTTCGTTGCGATGGGCTCATTTAGGCGACAGAGCACAGGCCATATTGTGAACTTCCCCGCATTCGTTGGTGATAAACCATCCACATTCAACTGGATTCCAACGGACGTCACATGGTGTAGCCGCCAGCCTAAAATAACATTCACAGTGACATCGACCAACCCTAAGTAAGTCTATTCGCTCGGATAAATGCCGTGTATGGGCGAACCTCCCGACATCGACAACAACGTTCGTGCATCACTGGGTAACTCCGGTATTCTCGCCTTCAAGATGCAATTTAGGAGTGTTGCTGGACATCGCATAGTCCCGGAGACGGTCGACAGCGCTGGCGTTGGGAAGATCAGCTTTCAGATTTTGCTTACCAGTTCCCGTAAGATTTTTCTGTATATCTACAAATCAATCGTTTTATGATTATTACAGTTCAAATTGCCTTCAGATAGCGGCTGTGATGTATGTTCCAGTACGGACGCCATAGTGGGTGCACAACGTTGATAAACTTCCACATTTGCGAAAGTTTTTTATGCATTACGATTAACTCTGGCAAGTGAACGTTGCGCATTTCCATAAATAGTGGAAAGACTGGCTAACACTTCGGAAAACCACTAAGGCTTTAATAAATAGATTAATGTCTCTTACTTCAGCGTTATCGTGGTGGTGATCAGACATAATCACAAGTTTGGCAAACCTCACAAGCAGTAGGCACGGCCAGCAGGGCGTGAATTTGAACACAGCGCGCGTGAATAATCCGAAGCGGTTATGTGGACTGTTTTTACTGGTTGTTGTAACCAGTAACAGATAAGATCAAAGATGAGCAGAGAGTGGTCACTGTGACCAAGTGGTGGTTTGATGATCACTCTGTCTACCAGGTGGCTCTCATTAGTGATGACTAGGTCGAGCAGAGAGGGAATCTGACCAGGACGATGCCGCGTCGGGGCGTTGACATGCTGTGTCCACGCTCTCCGTCGTATCAACGTCGAATAAGGAAGTTAAGAATCCGCCTTCACAGTCCTGGTGGGAAACAGATGCTCAGTGTTATCTTGGTGCATTAAAGTCACCCATAATAAGCAGATGAGTGAAGTGTTGTAGCCCTAGGAAGTTGTCTAGGTTTACAAGAAGAGTGTCGTCGTCGGAGACGTCGGATGAGGGAGAACGATAAATAACCCCCACTAGGAGTGAGTCGTGGCCACGTAACGCCAGTCGAAGCCACAGAGCGTCACATTTATCAGAGGAGTGAAATCCACCGATAACCGTGGGTGTTGGGATATATTGGCCGCGGAACATCGCAGATTTTCCATGCTTTTTCGGGCAGAGTCAGCTCGATGAACCGATGGCCATCCTTTTGAGGCTGCGGGCACGACATCACCGTCTGTGCATACGTCAGCGACCCTACGCCGTTCTCGGTGTCACAAGTTGCGACCTCTGCGCACCTGCTAATTTTCACATTTTGAGAGGATGGTTGGAAGTTTTCACCTATGGGAAATTTGACTATTTCGTCTGCTGAGTGCGGGGCTCGAAGAGGGTAAGGTACGTGGTTATATGGGGACACTGATAAAAAAAGCCTAGTCAGGCGGGCCAGAAAAATGCATTCGGAATCAAAGAAAGCGGTCTCAGCAGGCGCTTAACAATCCGAATTCTTGGTAGAAATGATTTTCAGCCTCACTAGCGTTTCATGCAAGATAATGGAGCGCTTATTACATTGCGCCACTTTCATACACTACTGAGGAAGTGATCTTTCTTCCACCATGTAGCACGGCTTCCTTTCTAACCGATCATGCATAACAAACATGACCGTCTCCATTGATGGTCTGACGAGGCATGAGAGAGTGGCATCATCGCCATGCCATCTTCTTTTGTTTCAAGTGACCGATACGCGGATGCGCAGCCGTTGACCGGCGTTCGCCGGGTCGGTACGATTTTTATGATGTCACACGGGTGTCAGCTTTTCTGAAATGTAATCATGGGGAAGTTGATGTAACACCGCTTTCTCCGGGTACGATGTCAACGTAAGATCAACCAACACGAAAAGAATTTATCACCCACTTGATACTTCTACCAAGCGTATAAACGTCTAAATAGGCCTAACATTACACCCCCGGAACAAATGTTAACAATTGTCCGAAGGCTATGCCAATAATCGGGCATCATATGAAGAATAGTTTTATCCGACATTGTTTGAAGTCTCTTTTCACAGAATTTATTGTGACCTCTCAGCTTGGTTGGGCCTGCGGGGGTAAGGAGTTCCCCCATCCACCTTTCAAAGCAAGAAGGGAAAAGTGAGAAGGAGTTCTCCTCGGGGTCTTCCTCATTCCGGTGAGTAAAGATCAAGGATATCGAGCCCGGACTCGCACGAAAATTTCCGAAGTCTTACTATGCTGGTTATTGTAGCCAACTCTTTATGCCTTTACGCCTTTTTGTCTTTTTTGCGGCTTAAATAAACAAATAAATCAGCATTTTCGAACGGTGATCGGACATAAACAATGTGCAGAATCTGAAGAACCTTCTGGTCAAGTTTGAGGAAAATATCCGTTTCATCATGTCCACTACAGCAAATCCTTCTTCAGCTGCTTTATTCGTGATAGAGTGAGANAACGGCGCCTTCTCTGATTATGAGCTTAGGACAACTCCAACATCTGCTTGGTAAATGGTTTGAGCCGCGGACTGTCCAGACAAGCGCGTATGGTACGCGCATGATGAAGCGACTGATGGAGACTGTAGGTGTACTGAGCTAGAATCCTAAAGCCGTGACAAGATGCATCGACTACGAAGGTCCTCCAGGTACACACAAGAGCTACCTGTTGACCTATTTGCGTGTGTTTGAACGGGAAAGGTAGCAAGTCCAAGTGGTGTTTGGGGTGGCGAGCAAGAGCTAGTGTCCTTCAGGCAAATGAACCATGGTGTTTGACACTATCATTTTAACTGTGACTTATCTCATGAGCGGTAGATGAGGTGACTGGTGTGTGCGCGGAGACGGGGCTGAAAGGTCACCAAGTAAATAGTTATTTCATAAAAGAGCGGGAAACGAGATGCATTAGTTTGATGCGGCAGACTGTGACGTGGAAACAAAGCCGACCGCTAACACTCCTGCCAAACAGTTACGAAAGGAGGGCATGACAAAATACAATTAATATGTTTGACTCCTACTTGAGTGTGAGGACAAAATGCCTCTCGATTGCTCAGACCGCAGAGGGGGGTTTGGATTGCAGTCTCCCACTGGGAACATTTGGATCAAAAAACCTAACCCTTGAAGCAACGGAGCGAAGAACGGAGTTTGCATTTCACTGGGGGCCGTGAACAAGTAGCTGTTCGGTCAACTGTTAGAATTAGGTTGAAGCTGACCAAAAGAACACGATTCTGCTGGCAAGAATCACAAATCGCAAGCCGAAACTGAGATGTGCATCGGCGTGAGGATTCAAATATTTCTTCGCGCGCTCACGCCGCCACAAGGTCAAGGATTTTTCTATAAATACAGACCAGTTTCTCATGTAAATTCGCAAAGCGTCTGGTGGCTAAATACATTGCTTATCCGGAGTCTGCTTTGTCCGTGTTCTCATTGGTTCTTGTCGTTCACAGTGTTGGGGCCAATCGGAAGGGGTTTCTAATCGCGTTATTCGTTCATCGTTGTTCGTGTCAGTTATTCGCGTTCGTGTTCAATAGGATCAGTTATAACAACTGGCGACGGGGTCTTTTCTATATTTTGCAGTAAGAATCCACGATGTCAATAACCGCAGAAGCGCTGACGGTCATTTTGCAGCAACAACAGGCTCAATTCGAGAAGGCGCAACTGAAGCTGATCGAGACGTTGACGCAGAAGCTGACTATGCAATTCACAATCGCGGCCGCTGATCGAGTCCATTGGAAACTCAATCTCAGAGTTCCATTTTGATCAATCCTCTGGGGTCCATTTCGATATCTGGTATCGAAAACATGAAGACGTATTCGAGGTGGAGCTGGCCGCTGCCGATGATGCCCAACGTGTTCCGACTTGCTTTTGCGCAAACTGGGTCCTTTGGAGTTCGAACGTTACACGAACTCGACTCTGGTATATAACGCTCGCGATGTCTATCTCAATGATACGAATAAAGTATGTGCTCGCCTAGAATGCCACCTACTACAAAGTTGAGCAGGAAGGGGAACGCTTGACAGTTCTCCCTCATTCCATTTGAGATGTTAGAGGTCGATGATAGACCATCGCAAGCCCCAATTCTATCAGAGGTATGATGACGAATTGTTTTCAACATGTCGACATTCATCTCTGGGACATTCTTTCTCGACAGACGGGCCTCAGAGTGCAGCCCCGTCAACTGAACCAAAGGACACCCCGATATCCAAAAGGACAACAATTTTTGGTCTTCTGTATGAATGGTGGAGTTCAAGTATTTGGGGAATGTGAGGAGGCGATGAATGCAACCAAGACCAGAACGAAACCTGGATTGCTCCTCTCAGACATGTTTACACTGTACGTTTAACCTACAAGAGACGATGGCTGCGACCAATTTTGACGCCATGAGAATCAGATTAATCCTTCTGTAACCTGCATACAGAGTAAGTGAGTCCTTTTCGAAAATACGGAGGATCAGTGAAACCCGACATTTAGAACTTCACAGATCTATGGTTTCCTAAACAAGGCTGGTAGCCATTTGACTAACAGTGAACCTCTAACTATAAAAAGACCTAGGGGGAGTTCGTGTGGGTTGCGTGACCTGCATAGTTTCAGAAACTTGGTCTCAAAAATGGCATCTGTTTCCGAAAACGGAGAAACGTCAACAGACCAATGAGCACAAGCAGTTATCAAATGTGTATGCAATGACGCGGGCGGCCAGTTGGACCACTGTTGGAAATGCTTAGCCCAGCGTCCTGAGCCTCGTTGCGTGTTACGTTATGTTATGTTGTGTTATGGCTTCGCAAATTAACCCGCTCACAACTGCTTCCCTGCTACCAGTTGCTCGGCTGCGATGAAAAAGCCTTCAAGAGCTCCCGGTAACAGTGGCTTTTTGCACCTCGATAACATGTTGTGTCCGCCAGGCATCGCAAACCTCTCGTGGTTCCGTCCGGAGCTTCGGATGAGTAGCTTTGCGGGCCGAGTTGCGTTCACTGTTGAACGAAATATTCCGGCAAGGTTCGAGAAGTTCTAATGGTCGCTTAGAGACCGAGGGGTTGGCAGCTGAACGAATAATAGTCCAACATGAGACAGGACCGCGTGGTCGGAATCCACGCAGGTGTTCCAGGTTAGGTAACAATCTCCGCAACATCCGCGTTAATGATAGTTGATGGCCATGTGATCAATCTGTGTCCACGACTGCCTCGGCGATGGAGGTCGACGTGGGACGTATTGACGCCTAGAACGCCAAAAATAGTTACTTATTAGAAACAGACTTATCAACACGAAGCTGTAACGAACGTTCACCGTTCTCAGTTTGACGAATATCCAAGTGGCGCTCGTCAGCACTTGGCTGGACTACTTGAGGTCTTAAGTCTCTAGTCAGTACTAAAATGTCCTTGCGTCGCGTGATATACAGAAGTTTAATAAGCTGGCGACAAGAGTTATCTTTGACTGTCTGGACTACAGCTTGTAGGGGCGTATGCTTCAACAGCAAACAAGCAACGTTTGTGACGGGTGCCTCTTGTTTCTCCAACCATGCCTTCGTTTCTGACAGTGCTAAGGTGGCTGTTGACGGGCATCCAGCCAAACCGGGTTATTTTGTCTTACCTACCAACATTGATATTCCGCTCTTCATTCACCTTTGAACTTATGCTATTCCATTATTGATTTTTTACGAGTTGTTTACTCTCTAATGGTTATCTTATAGACCTTAGTTCATGGGTGTTTCATCATTGTTAACAGAATGAAGTCCTGCGTTTTTCAGGAAATGTGTTATATATTTCCTGACAACCGAGGTATCATCATTGTATCCTATACTAACTTTTCATCCAAGATGCATCCATGGAGTCTTGCGCCGGAGGTACACCCAAACTAGTTGGAGTGGGTTCAGCAGTGTATCCAAAGAATGAGACTTAATGTCCATCGTAATCAAAAACCACTAGAGGTCCTTTCAGTTGCAGGAAGAATGAAGAAAACCTCCGTCGCATTCAATTGTAATCGCTGAATAAATTTTTAGAGTACAGTCCACCATCTTCTGCTTCCGCTATTACGTTTTCTATTATGATTGTGAACGCTGGTAGGTGTTTTGCGCGATAGAACTAAGGATTGGACGAAGGATATGTAGTTAAGTAAGTAAAGCAAGTAATACCGACTGTAGTTTAGGTGTACTTTTTGAGTGTCACCTGAGGATCACAGCAGAACGCGAGAATTCGTCCCATTAAGCCTCACAATTGCGACTTTCAGCTGGCACTCAAACCATACTCGCGCTGACCAGGCGGAGCCTATTTCAAAATCGAATCAAGGTTTGTGGCTGGAAGGAAGAAACTTAATGTTCATTGATTTTACAGTGTGTGCACTTCAAAGGAACAACTCATCCTTAACCACCCATTTTCTAAAGCTGCTACTGTTTGTACAGCGCGCACATGGCCAAAATGAGCAACTTTTAGTGCATCGTGCAAACGAGGGTGCGTACTATCTCGGGAATTCTGTATTTTGTGCCAATGAGTCCCCGTCACACAACTTCGCTGAAAGTTACTCAGCTACGGGGATAACTGCTATCGGCTTCTGCTAAAACAGCTTCAGCGTTCGCGGCTTAAATTTGAGAAGCCCTTGAAAATCCATTTGGAAAATATGTACAAGCTATTCCAGTTGTTGTGACTGCAAAAGACGTTTGACCTACAAAGTGGTTTATTGAACGAACTCAAGACCGCGAACACGTAAACGCATTTGCACGGCTAATGTGTGCTTTCGCACACTGGGCAGCAGTACGCTGTCATTTGCCCTGGTGACACTTCCCCATAGTGCGTACACACTATTCCGATAGTCGATTCTACTTTATCGTCTTCCTGGCGTTGAGACGACACTCAGTTCCCGGATGTTTGCACTATACTGTTCACAAACGAGGTTGCCTGTTGTATAAATACATTAGGGTCAATGAGGTCAATATTTTTTGCGCTAGTCAAATAATCATGTGCCAAGTTTACTCATCCTATTCGGTGAACAGATGCCTAACCAGACGACTAATACAAAATCCACCACTGCGAACCCACTCTCTCATTCTACTTATTCCGGAGACATTTTGGGCCATATGTGCTACCATAGTTGCACGCACGTTTTTAATTATGATCTCCAGAGACAATGATACTTCAAAGAAGTGTACCTCGTTGACAAAAAGAGCCAGCTCGGGATTACGTACGCTTACGAGAAGTTCGAACATTCCGTGGAGATACCTTCTGCTACTATCGGTTAAACGCTTGTAAGAACAGTTCTCGGGATTAACATCCAAGTCAGCGCACGCACCTTAAGTATGCTGTGTATCTAAAATCTATTCAAAAGAGTGCCTCAGCAAGAGTCCGATGGCTTCTTTGTTCCAAGTTCCGAGCACCTGAACGTGGTTCGCTCATTCCGTTTGAGTTACAGGGACCTGCATGGGGACCTCCTAGTGGTTTCTGGAAACATTCCCAACGCCAAACATCTTAACAGTTATTTTCAGTCGCACATTTCTAATATCCAAACTCATCGACTTAGGTTATCTCGGAGTGGCAGCCGAATCCGCTGCCTTGTCCATTGGCACGCCGTGTGACTATGCCCACGTTACAACGCTTTGCCGCATGACGTAATAAAGAAGAATAACACAACGAACAGCAGCAGGCTTCGGAGTTGTCAGTGACCATTATGAGGGTCCGAGCCCCTGCGTGACTGGTTGAAATGTAATAAAGCTTCAGTTCCCAACCTTTTTCTTCTATTCTGTTTTCGAAAACGACGGTGAGAAATTGTCTGGGCCCACTAAACTCCATCACTGTATATGAAAGGTTTTTTTCTCGTGGTTGACGTTCAGAGGTAGTGATTTCCCCTTCTCAGTAAAAGTCAGGACATAATGGGACAAACACAGAGGTGATAACCGTATCTTTTTCTTATCCGATATATATGTGGACCTGAAATTGCGGCTTCCATAACACAGGAAAAACCAGACGAGATCAGACGAGGTCCCAGCCTAGTCGCGGGTTTGTCGCTGGTGTCCTCACCCTGTGAAAAACAGTGCACCAACGGTACTTTTATTCTCAGCCAACCGCCATGGCATCTTTGGACCTGAGGATTGCTTCTGAATCGATTGTCTTACATTATCCTGAGCTGCCTGTTATGGAAGAGTCCAAGTGAGGCATGCCAATTTGTTGAATTTGTATCCCCGCTCAGAATATAGAGTGCGCATTTTTTGAAACCTGTCTCAAGTGTTCTCTTCAAGTGACCCTCTGTAGGGATGTCTAACTTCCCCATTCCTTCACGACTGCGTGGTGGACGAGGTGTTGAAAGAAGTACTCAAAGGTTTTAGGCATCATGGAGTGGATGTTCTGGCAGATGGTAAGCTGTCTGATATTGAGTACGCGGGCAATATCATGACGGACAGATGTACATCGGTGGTTCTCTATGTTGCTTAACTGCGTCACAGCCATGATGAAAAAGCAGGCTCCAGCTGTTGTAAAGGGACCGAACGGAATATATATATTCAACATGTAAGAAACCACGGTGAATGGCAAACGTGACACAATATGAGGAGAAGAAAGTGGTGTGTAAGGTGGAGAATTAAAAACGCAGAGGGATAAAGAAGAAAGAGTTGTGACGATGCACACGGAGACCGACAACACGAACGCCTTTGACTTTTGTTCTTCGCTATATCAGCCAGCACCCTCAACTGAAAGTGCTCACTGTCCTTTGAACCATAGCCAGGAAATCGGGAGCCCCCTGATGAAGCAAGCTTTAGCATGAATTCCTTCATATCTCGGATCAAGTCATGCGCAGACCATCGGGCGGTCGCTTCCAGCCTAAACCCACCACTCGTAAACAAGGCACGAAGTGGCAGATGGTGAGTTGACACTCGTAAGATGTGACCAAGCCAACGCAGCCTGTAAGACGACATCAGTATGCTCAGCAATCAACAGTGTCTATTCGTCCCGAAGACACGTGGACGAACTTCGTTATTGCCGATATAGTGTTCCTACCACATGCTGCTAATATTTCGGACAATGATGGTCGGAAACGGATACTCTATGAATATCCTCCGCGCGAACGGACCAGGTTTCAAAGCCGTACAATAGGACTGCCCTTACGGTGGCAATATACACTCGGCCTTCACAGAAAACCTGTGGTCATGCCGACGCCACAGGTGACGTAAGTTGGCAAACGTCCATCCGAACGTTTGCTATGCGGTTCTGTGATCTCATCAGACATTCCACAGGCGCTAATACAGCTCCCAAGGTACATAAACTTCTCGGTTTCTTCTAACTGTTCACCATCAACTGTGGCGGCCAGCCCAAAGTTCTGCCAATTTTGCAACAGCACCTTGTATCTGGTAGGCGCAAAAACCACACCAAGCTGACGAACTAAAGCCTCTGATCTGTCTGAGGTGTCCCGGGCTTCCTGTAAGCCCTCAGGTTAGAGTAACGTCGTCAGCATATTTTTTAACTTGAAGTCGAGTGCCTGGGAGTGGTTTCCCACCATCAGGTTCGCTGCCTGTCAGTGCTCGCTGTAGAATGCCATCCTACTACAAAGTTGAGCAGGAAGGGGAACGCTTGACAGTTCTCCCTCATTCCATTTGAGATGTTAGAGGTCGATGATAGACCATCGCAAGCCCCAATTCTATCAGAGGTATGATGACGAATTGTTTTCAACATGTCGACATTCATCTCTGGGACATTCTTTCTCGACAGACGGCCTCAGAGTGCAGCCCCGTCAACTGAACCAAAGGACACCCCGATATCCAAAAGGACAACAATTTTTGGTCTTCTGTATGAATGGTGGAGTTCAAGTAGTTTGGGGAATGTGACGGAGGCGATGAATGTAACCAAGACCAGAACGAAACCTGGATTGCTCCTCTCAGACATGTTTACACTGTACGTTTAACCTACAAGAGACGATGGCTGCGACCAATTTTGACGCCATGAGAATCAGATTAATCCTTCTGTAACCTGCATACAGAGTAAGTGAGTCCTTTTCGAAAATACGGACCATCAGTGAAACCCGCCATTTAGAACAACTTCACAGGTCTATGGTTTCCTAAACAAGGCTGGTAGCCATTTGACTAACAGTGAACCTCTAACTATAAAAAGACCTAGGGGGAGTTCGTACGGGTCGCGTGACCTGCATAGTTTCAGAAACTTGGTCTCGAAAGTGACATCTGTTTCCGAAAGCGGAGAAACGTCAACAGACCAATGAGCACAAGCAGTTATCGAATGTGTATGCAATGACGCGGGCGGCCAGTTGGACCACTGTTGGAAATGCTTAGCCCAGCGTCCTGAGCCTCGTTGCGTGTTATGTTATGTTATGGCTTCGCAAATTACCCCGCTCACACCTGCTTCCCTGCTACCAGTTGCTCGGCTGCGATGAAAAAGCCTTCAAGAGCTCCCGGTAACAGTGGTTTTTTGCACCTCGATAACATGTTGTGTCCGCCAGGCATCGCAAACCTCTCGTGGGTACGTCCGGAGCTCCGGATGAGCAGCTTTGCGGGCCGAGTTGTATTCACTTTTGAACGAAATATTCCGGCAAGGTTCGAGAAGTTCTAATGGTCGCTTAGAGACCGAGGGGTTGGCAGCTGAACGAATAATAGTCCAACATGAGACAGGACCGCGTGGTCGGAATCCACGCAGGTGTTCCAGGTTAGGTAACAATCTCCGCAACATCCGCGTCAATGATAGTTGATGGCCATGTGGTCAATCTGTGTCCACGACTGACCCGGCGATGGAGGTCGACGTGGGACGTATTGACGCCTAGAACGCCAAAAATAAGTACTTACTAGAAACAGACTTATCAGCACAGAGCTGTAACGAAATGTTCACCGTTCTCATTTTGACGAATAACTAAGTGACGCTCGTCATCACTTGGCCGGACTACTTGAGGTCTTAAGTCTCTAGTCAGTACTAAAGTGTCCTTGCGTCGCATGATATACAGAAGTTTAATTAGCTGATGACAAGACCTATCTTTGACTGTCTGGACTACAGCTTGTAGGGGCGTATGCCTCAACAAAAAACAAGCAACGTTTGTGACGGGTGCCTCTTGTTTCTCCAACCATACCTTCGTTTCTGACAATGCGAAGGAGGCTGTTGACGGGCATCCAGCCAAACGGCGCCTTCTCTGATTATGTAAGTCTCTCTGGCCCGGATAACATCCACCCTTTGTTGCTGCGTGAACTGGCGGTAGAATTGGCTGTGCCACTGACGGACCTGTATCAACAGTCTCTGAACGAAGGTAAACTGCCAACGGAGTGGAAACGAGCAGTGGTTGCACCTATGTACAAGGGGGAGGACGGTCGGAAGCCGTCAACTACCGACCAGTATCCTTGACTTGCGTACTTGGTAAAGTAATGGAGCGGCTGATAGCCCGTCGTCTCCAGGGGCATCTGGACCAACTCTCGACTCTCAGCGAGAGGCAGCACGGATTCCGAGGGGGCGATCTTGCTTGACAAACCTCCTGCTTGCCAGAGAGCGATGGGTGGAAGCGAGAGCGAACGGCAAGACTCTGGACGTCGTGTTTCTCGACTTCAGCAAGGCTTTCGACAGAGTGCCGCATAATCATTTGCTCACCAAGCTGTTAGCGTACGCTGTCAGCTCGCCTATAATAAATTGGATAGCAGACTTCCTCCGTAGTAGGTCATTCGCTGTTAGGGTCAACCAGCAATTATCTGAATGGCTGCCTGCCCCAAGTGGTGTGCCACAAGGGTCAGTGCTCGGGCCCTTGTTGTTTCTGGTTTTCATCGAATGACCTGTTGCAGTTGCCTTCTCTCGTCTTCACTGATGACATGAAAGTGTGGAGGACAGTCTCTTCAGACGAGGATAGCGAAATATTGCAACAGGACTTAGATACGATTTCAACATGGACAGTTCAATGGAGCTTGCCTCTAAACCCACAAAAATGCTCCTTCATGCACCTGGGAGATATCAGGGATGTCAAGGCATATCATGTTGGAGGTCACCTGTTGACACAGTGTAATACAGAACGTGACCTCGGGGTGCTGGTGTCAGACACCCTCAAAACGCAGGCTCAAACAACACAAGCCTGTGTTAAAGCTAGGAGAGTGCTTGGGGCTATCCGTCGATCCTTTGCCAAAGTGTCCAAGGAGGCCTTTTGCTTACTCTTCTCATCTCATGTTCGTCCGAGACTAGAGTACGGCCACGCCGCAGTGTTCCCCTGTACACAAAGTGAGGTAGCTCAACTTGAAAGAGTACAGAGGGCAGCCACACGCATGGTTGTTGGGATGAGGGGCCTCTCTTATAACCGGCGGCTGGATATCTGAACATGTACCTCCCGAGTTGAAGGCGACCTTGCGCGGTCTCAACTGTGATACGTCACATTTTGCGAGGTGACATGGGCGAGGAGCTCAGAGCAGATTTTCCCCTCCGAAACGAGCACAGATTTCGGAGCCATCCACTCACGATTCTCAAACAACGATCGGGGCGAATTCACGCCGTATTCCGACTGTCACGGCGGGCCGTCAATAGTTGGAATGCGCTACCAGCGCAGGTGGTGCTAGCACCCAATGATGTGGTCTTCAAGCGGCTCCTAGATGCACATATGATGGCGCGCTGGAAGGAGGATAGTTAACGCCCTGCTTACTCCGGTGTCGAGACGCTCAGTGTAAAGGCTCATACATTTGGCTACTCCTGCCTTTATTAATGAACAATGGACACGATCATAGCATTACTCGATTAGGCTAATAAGGTCGTGTATACTGGCCTAAGGACAGACACACTCGCTATTCAGCGTGCTTCATCGCGCGTCTACCAAATTAATCACGATCTTAAGCATTGTCGCGTACGAGTCTTGATTTGACAGTGATCTGTACACAGCTCAAGTGGATATATCCACTTAAGTTTGGGCGACTACGCGATGGTTTAATTCTTACACACTTTCTTTCTGAGCAGATCCCGTAAACCAGCTCTTTGTCGTAGCGAGTGATGACGGCCGACGAGGACATGCCAGGAAGCTTTTCAAGCTCTGTTCTCCGGACCTTCCTTAGGCAACAGTTCTTTTCTTACAGGATTATTAACCAGTGGAACAGCCTTCCCTCTNCTTAGGATGTACATTAAAACAAATGCCGTCTTTCAACCTTCTTCCAACCTTCTTCCGACCGAAACGTCCAGTGCCGTACGCAGCTCTACCTCTCGTGGACAAGGAACTCGATCGCCTACAGGAAGCTGGTGTCCTGAAACCAGTCAATTATTCCGCTTGGGCCGCACCGATCGTCGTTGTAAAGAAGCCCAATGGTGTGGTGAGAATTTGCGCTGACTTCTCTACAGGCCTAAATGCTTCTTTGGATATGCACCAGTATCCTCTTCCGCTGCCCGATGATCTATTCGCGAAGATGAACGGTGGCAAGTTCTTCGCGAAGTTGGACCTAACGGACGCCTACTTACAAGTAGAAGTCTCAGAATCTTCCAAGGAGCTGCTCACCATCAACACCCATCGCGGCCTGCTCCAGTACCAGCGTCTCCCATTTGGCGTGAAGACTGCGCCGGCAGTCTTCCAACAGATCATGGACACGATGCTGACCGATGTTCCAGGTGCAGCCGCCTATCTGGACGACATCGTTGTGACCGGGGCCGATGAAGCAGAACTGACAGAGCGCCTAGACCTGGTTCTTGGACGCATAGCCGATTACGGATTCCGTATTCGCCAGGAAAAGTGCAATTTCTTCATGCACTCAATCAAGTACCTGGGCTTCATCATCGATCGTCACGGCCGCCGCCCAGATCCCAACAACATTCAAGCTGTTGTCGATATGCCACCACCGTCGGACGTATCCACCCTACGTTCATTCTTGGGTCTCGTCAGCCACTACATCGCGTTAATGTCCACCATGCCTCGCGCCCCAGCATTCCTGAACAGACTGTTGACGAAGGATGTCTCGTGGAACTGGTCAACCGAATGCCAGAACTCATTTGAGGAAGTAAAGAAAATGCTCAACTCCGACAACTTGCTGACGCATTTTGATCCCACTCTCCAAATCGTGGTCGCATCGGACGCCTCAAGCTATGGAGTAGGAGCGGTCCTCTCACACCTCTACCCGGATGGATCCCAAAAAGCAGTCGCTCATGCTGCTCGCTCTTTATCGTCAGCAGAAAAGAACTACGGACAGATCGAGAAAGAAGCGCTTGCCATTGTTTTCGCAGTGAAGCGTTTCCACAAGATGCTCTTTGGCCGGCACTTCATCCTGCTGACTGACCACAAGCCGCTGCTTGCTGTATACCGATCTACACGGCCAACCGCCTTCAAAGATGGGCAACGACTCTGCTGAACTACGACTTCGACATCAGATATACGTCAACAACGAGCATTGGACAGGCAGATGCTCTCTCTCGCCTGATTGGCTCGCAGACACGCGATCCAGAAGAGGCCGTGATTGCTGCAGTGCCCTTCGAAGCAGAGGTCAATCAAGTGTTCTCCGAAGTCATCCGGACACTCCCGGTCACCGCCGAGATGGTTGCTGAAGCAACTCTACGAGACCAGACATTGCAGTCTGTGATATCTTACAATCAGAACCGCTGGCCGGATAGAGGATTGACGGGTGACAACACAATTCTTGCGGAGACTTCTCGTGATATGAACTCTCAATGGTTGTGTGCTGTTTGGAGAACGTGTTGTCATTCCGCCGGAACTTCAACCTAAAGTAATTCGCCAGCTTCATGTCGGCCACCCGGGCATCAGCCGAATGAAGGCGTTGGCTCGCAGTTGTCTACTGGCCCGGCATGATGAACAGCTGGAGCAACTGGTTAGATCCTGCCACGGTTGTGCTTACGCATCTAAAGCACCCCAAAAGCTCCACTGGAATCTTGGCCAATCCCTACGGCTCCATGGTCGCGGGTACACTTGGATTTTGCTGGGCCTCTGCACGGTCAGAACTTCCTGATCGCCGTTGACGCTTACTTCCAAGTGGCTTGGAAGTTGTTCTGATGCCAAACACTGCCACAGGATCAACCGTCCTACAACTTCGCAAAATGTTCAGCCGGTTCGGGTGCCCAACGACTCTGGTCAGTGATAACGGAACACAGTTCACTTCCTCCGTATTTGCTGACTTCTGTCATCAGAACGCCATTGATCACATCCGATCACCGTCCTTACCATCCCCAGTCCAACGGCCAGGCAGAGCGCTTTGTGGACACGTTCAAACGTGCCCAAGTGGAGGGAACGACCGTGGGAATTTCGGAAACATTCCCGATGCACTATCGAGCGACGCGAAATCCGCAAACACCTGATGGACGATCTCCAGCTGAGGCTCTCACTGGACGGGAAATCCGATTGCCGCTAGACTCCATCCGCCCAACCGTCGCTATCCCAGGGTCCATGGATGCAATAATTGGAGAGCAGGCTCAACCAACGGCACGGCGTCAAACGCCGACCTTTCTATAGTGACCAGACCGTCCCGGCCCGGGATTACCGCAGCGGTTTTGCTAAATGGTCCTTGGGCCGAATTCGTAGAAAACTGGGAAACGTCATTTTTGAAGTCCAAGTCGGAACGGACGTCTGGATACGCCATGCCAACCAGCTTCAGCCCACCAGTATCGCTGACTAGTCACCGCGCGAGAAAGATGTTCCGCTGGCGATCCTGATGGACACGTTTGGTCTTCCACAGTCGGATCCGGCAACAACGACGCCCAACACGCAAAGCCCGCCACGTGAGCTGCCTCCCAGAAGGTAGGCTGATCGAGTACGATGGTCAATGAAGCCCATGCAAGTTAACCACCAACTTCCATCATACGACCAACGTGCACAAAGAAAAGGTGTTAGGGTCACGGCGAACTTGACCCAAGGAACACGATTCTGCTGGCAAGAATCACAAATCCCAAGCTGAAACTGAGATGTAAATTGGCGTGAGATTCAAACATTTCTTCGCGCGCCCACACCGCCACAAGGTCAATGTTTTTTCTATAAATACGGACCAGTTTCTCAAGTAAATTCACTAGGAGTCTGGTGGCTAAATACATTGACTCTGCCTTGGTGTGATCCTCGTTGGGATGGGCTTCAACTTTTGCATGTGCAGTTTCAAGCGAGTGGCATAGGACGTTGGATCTATCTCGCCAGTGGTTTCACTTGGCAGGCGTAAGGTGCTGCCGTAGACAAGTTCAGCTGGGGTGCAGCCGATGTCTTCCTTGATGGTGTTACGGATGCCAAGCAAAATGAGTGGTAAATTTTCTGACCAGTTGGAACCAGATGTCGTAGCAAGGATGGCGGCTTTAAGTTGACGATGGAAACGTTCCACTAAGCCATTTGACGCTGGGTGGTAGGCGGTTGTTCGGAAGTGTTCACAGCCGAGTAAGTGCTGCAGGTCGCGAAACAGTGTGGATGTGAACTGGGAACCGCGGTCAGTGGTGATGGAAGCAGGTACACCGAAGGAGGATACCCAAGTTTCCACAAACGTCCGTGCGATGTTCTCGGCTGAGATGTCGCGTATGGGCGTTGCTTGCGGCCAGCGTGTGAAACGATCAATGCAAGGTCAACAGAGTGCGTAAAGCCGTTCGAAGGTGGAAGTGGACCAACTATGTCAACGTGAACGTGTTTAAAACGGGCGTCCGGTACACTAAAAGTGCCAGGCGTGGTGATGGTGTGGCGGTGTACCTTACTTCGTTGACAGGACAGACAGTGTTTGGCCCATTCACGTAGATCCTTGCGCATGTTCGGCCAGACGAAACGGTCTGATCAGTTTGACCGTGGAGCGGATGCTAGGATGGGAGATAGAGTGGAAGTGGCTGAAAATGTTTCGCCGGTAGTTACAGGGGACGTAAGGTCGAGGTTTACCGGTCGAGATATCGCAGTGGATTTTAGATTTGCAATGCAGGAGTGGCAAGTGAACGAACTTTCAAGGATGGATGAGAGCGTAGCTGGTTAAATTCTGTATCGTTTTGTTGGGCTGCCGCCATGGCTTCCAAATCGATGGGAAACGCGGATAAATGATGAATATGCACGCGAGATAAAGCATCTGCGATCAGGTTGCTTGGACCATCGATGTAGCGGATGTCCGTCGAGAACTGGGAGAGAAAGTCTAAGTGGCGGGTTTCTCTCGGGGAGTATCTGTCTGGGGAAGTGTTGAAAGCGTGCGTTAACGGCTTGTGGTCAGTAAGGATGGTAAACTGCCGTCCTTCTAACACATGTCGGAAATGCTTGACGGCGAGGTAGATAGCTAGCAGTTCTCTGCCGAAGGTGCTGTACCTCGTTTGAGCAGGCTGTAGCTTCCGGGAGAAAAATGGATAATGGTCGGATTT
>LOND01007057.1:12086-26354 GCA_014220965.1 Paragonimus kellicotti
ATAGTAAAAACCTTGTTTGGACTTTTTCGGCATATATGATCAGGTTGATGCCCCGATAATTGTCACTAAAGATCATGAGCACCTGTTCGAGCAATTTAGCAACCTTTAAGCCCGATAGCTCGTCTCACAAACGCTAGGTGGGTTACTTTAGTACCATTTCGCTGGGCGCATGAAGCTTAGTCAACTATTTATACGAAGGCAATTGGATGTTTAATAGTGTTAAATAGTGCAATAATGTTAAAAACAGCGAATGTCTAAGCTGTTGAATCTAGAAGCCAGATTAAAAGCCTGTTATTTCAGCAAATTAAAAAGATAATTCAATGTGCAGTCAAATACTGTACACAGCAACCAGTCAGATGGCAAACGTTCAGCGGTGGAAGTCGGGAAAGTGTAGTGAACCCTCTGCTCAAGAAAACTATTTACAGTTTTCTTTACACACTCGCGAATATGCCTTGCATCACATTAAAGGAGACAAGATGTAGCATACAAGTAGGTAACTAACTGATGAGGGCGTTCTACGACAATCAAAAGTATGCACGTGCAAGTGTACACATGCATCAGGAGAATTGGAATAAATAACTAGAAGCCCTTTTGTTCACCAAAATCACGCGATACAGGAAGCTGACACACAAGAAATAAAGCCTATCACATGCACTTTCGAACTTTGTGAGGGACTTTGATGGGCTATATTGACCGGATGTACACCAGACTGAAGGTGAGTCTTACCTTCGATCCGAATTAGCAGGTTGACTTAAACATTTGTACTCTCCGTAAGATGTCGGAGTTCTACAGCAACCCCCCACCAGTGGATCGCCTCTGATGATAGTTTTGTCGTTCTATGTTTAACCACCGTGGAGGCGTTCTGTTTTTCCACGAATCAAGCCAAGGCGTTAAACTATGTGAATCTGCTGTGTTCGCGTCGTAGCGCTGTTGAACTTACTCCTCTACTTCGAGCCGTACCTGTGAATGCTGTGAATAGGGCTGCCGTTGCCGGTTAGAGTACTCCAGGAAATAATAGTTCAATGAACGAATAAGACTGTGCTAAAATGTATGTAAACAGAACCTTGGGAATTCACAAAATATAGCAAGTGATCATATAAGATGCAAGCTCGCCGTTGACTCTAACGTGCCGTCATATCCGGAAGCGTTTCTAACCAGCAATGCAAATGGCTGCGCAGACATTAAGTTGTCGGGCGCATCCTCTAACCTTGTCCCTTGAGGCTGTCAAGACTGTACTTGCTGGTGATCTGACCCTCCGGTCACCGTACACTTTCTCTCAACGATCAGCAGCAGCTTTCCACGTTATGTGACAAATGGAGTGCATACTTCTTCCAGCACAGACTGTATTTTTGTCATCTCAGCTATCAGTGGCTAGTTTGGAGATCTTTCAAGTACTTTCTGATAGACCATCACGTTTGTGCAGTGATCGAATATTAAGAGCTTAATTGCGTTTTTAGCAACCTATCATGGTGGATGAAACCATCAGCGGTCTCAAGCGGTTTGTCTGTAATAAACATATAGGACCAATTCGATCATACAACTATAATTTACACTTTGAAGATGTAAAGCACATCCCATACAGATCAACCACATTTACCCAGTCCAATATGGCCTATATATTTTGTCTGCAGTAGAACTAAGTGAACTCCCGTTGTTCACATACTGAATGTCCGCTAGTCTCTTAACCAGTTGGCTCCATTCTGAAATTCTCACAATCTCCATGTAGTCCTTCCGTAACGTAATTTGTCACGTAGATGAATATGTAAAGCAAGGTTGAACGTCCCGTAAAACAACACTTGAAATGAAGGGCGCTCGAGTCCGCTGTCCGCAGATGCGTACGGTGCACTCTGAGGGCATGCGTTGGTCCTAATGTTGTGCATCAAGAACGCACATGGTGCAAGGATTGTTTATTAGGAAGACCGACACATGAAGTATGGGTTTCTACACAACAAACAAACACTGGTTTGCATAAAGCATTGATCTTAGGATGTCACAGTTGTCAACGCCCAGTTCCTGTATGCATAGTGAACCATTTCACATCGAACTGCATTCCAGTGTTTCTTTTTGTATTTTCCCCAGGGTTACTTCAATATCCGAATACATGCTCTTGCTTCACTACTGCGTAGTAGTGTGATTAATATAGTGCGTTCGCTTGTCCTCCTAACACTAACAGTGATATTTTCGATTTGGTATCTTCTCTGGAGGCAGCCCTCGAGAATATGTCTGTCTGTTTACATTGATATTATTGCTGTAATCCGTTTGATTTTCAAATTTTTGTCTGAACTTATGTGAAGGAACAGTGTGAAGCAGTCATCCAGTTATCTCCGCTGAACGATGTGATCAATAAAAGCTCATGTGACCTTTGTTTGGCTAAGATCAGTTGCGCATGTTTGGGTATGTATATATGTATTTGCATTGTATTCAATTTTGTCCTGGTTCCTTTTGTTTGACAGCGATTCAGCCGGAGTATTCGTCATGAGATGAGCTATCGGGCTTAAAGGTTGCTAAATTGCTCGAACAGGTGTTCATGACCTTTGGTGACAATTATCGGGGCATCAGCCTGCTCAGATATGCCGAAAAAGTCCAAACAAGGTTTGTGCTATTTGCTCGCAGTAAAAGGTAACTGCAAAGAACAGCCACAACTTTTGCAACCGTGACAATCAAACCGGGACTGAAGATTAACCACAATAAGACATTCTTTTTATAGTCTTCTATGAGCGGATGTGTCACGCCTGCACAGTAAATGTGCATCAATGAGGACATTGTGGATGACTGCTCAAATAGTTGCTACTCCAGTAACAATCCGCCAACGGATTAATCCAGGGGTCAAGAGTTGTGAACTCGAGTGGCCAAAGCCGGTGCCTCTTCTGACTTCTTGTAAAACAGATCAGGAAAAATCGCATCGTGAAGTTAAAAAGGAATCATGGTATTGTCCACATTGCTGTAGGGCAGAAGCCTGAATACTGCATTACAGAAATGTGTAGTATCTGAACCCCATCCATATGCAACATCAACGGCGCAACCTAGGTGTTTGGTGACCCGACACGGTCCCAAACACCAAGGTAACCCACCGAGCATGGACTGAATCCATGTTGACGCCCAATCAGCTATGTACCTCAGCCATAAACTCAAATCAACCGTACAGTAGTCAGCTGCGTATGAAGTCGTCCGGTCAAAGACTGCTGTGTATTCTGAAGCAACCATCTGGACTCAGATCATACTGTTGTGCGTGCCCGTTTGATGTCATTTGTTCAGGGGTCACACACTCATAAGTGCACGACAAGTAACTGGCATTCGAGGGAACAGTGTGAAAAAACGCTTGTCAGGAGACATTGGAGAACAAACTGTCCAGGTTGAGTCAAGTGGGAAAAACAAAGGAACGCAGAACAAATCGCAGCGGTTATAAAAGCCTGCTGAGAATAAATATGTTGAGTTTGATCATTATTGCCTTCGTTAATTAGCCCGTGCCAAGTGGAATGATTGTGTGAGCAATAGTTTCGGTCGCCAGCGTGTAGTTGGAGACGCTCGGAATGCCCAATCACTTGGTCAAATAATGAGTTTCCGCTGTCTGTGTTGGTTGGGTCAGGATTAGGTCCTGACGCCACCAACAATTTAGTCAAATCGCGTGATGGTCAGGCACCGACGTGGTCACGAAATATAAAAGTCTTCACTATACCACTGAGTAAACGCTGTAGGTTTCGTTGATTAAAAACACTGGTCGTGCGACGGTTTGAGCCATGTTGCTTCTGATCAGGATTATAGCTGTTATAGATTAATGAACAAGCAGAACAGCAGTCAGACGAGACTGCAGAATAGTTAGGCGATGAATAAGTCACCGGCTACAGCAGATATTCATCAAAAATCCCAAACGGCAGAATTAACCGAACTTATTTTAATAGAACCGTAAGCTATTGTGTTCATATTTTTGTGTCTGAACTACGTGAAAAACGTTACTATTCCAGTTTGAGCTTACAACATTTCAAGTACTCAAGTATCTTAACTCAACTGAGTGCATACGTATGCACCTACCTTGAATGCCTCGCCGTATTCGGGGATTATCCAATCAGCACGATCAAGCACGTACTGACGACTGCGGCGCCAACAGTTGATAGAATTTTCTTTGTCTCCCAAACTATCCCCATGGTTTCCTTCCAGAGCGTCGAAGAAACTAACACGACTGGCATCCGTCCGATCAGTAAAAAGACTGCCGGTAATTGCAATTTGACCGAGTTTTTGAGTATCTGCTTGATCATCGTTGGTAATCCATCCTCGAACCATCAAGCTAACTTGATGTCCACGCTGTCCCGGGGTACCTATTACATAAAGCTGAGAATGGGCACAAGAAAGCAGATAAACAAATAATTCCAATAAGTTCAGTTTCATTTATTTGAATAAACATGAGTTCGTAGATTAGTCCTCGTTAACCATTCCTCACTGGTAACGACGTGGTACTGATTGACTATGATCAATTATTGTCATGTACTTGTTAAAGCAGCTGTAGATTGAGATAAAACGAAGAATGAAACATAATTTATGAAACTCCAACGTCTAAACCCGAACAGTTGACATCCGAAGGCCTACATTGAAAGCAAACTAAAGGTTGCACGTGAGAGCAAGGAGGTATCCTAGCGCCTCCGAATTCGCTTTTTATTGATTAAAGTCAAAGACAGACCGAGTAAACAACGGAAACATTCATTTCATTCTATTAACTACTATCCCCACTAATGTTTCCAGCTACTGGCTGCTGGCCACGAGGTCCCCAGTCCAAAAGAAAAATGCTGGTCGTAGCGCATAACCTAATAATAACTGTACGTCGTTCTCCTAATTTATTTTGCTACTTTGACCTGGTAGTCAGACCTGTATACTACATCGACCCGGAGGGCTATGTTGACTAGGACTTTGGTCCTCTCAGGTTCAACCCTGTCAGACAGGCCAAAGGGGAGCAGCCAGACGAAAAGCAGTTACACTCATAGGATTGTATGTCGCACTACTGACCGCGTAGGAGTGTTCAGGTAGTGAGGCACGATCCCATGAGAATTATTTTTATAGTTGGGGCACTAGTGTTTTCTGAACCAGGAAGAAGCGGGTTAGGAAAGATACTCTCAAACAAAAAGTACCCCAATCGCTCAATGGCTGATCATGCCCACCGGTGTATTATCCAACACGGTCGACAAACTTCCGGTATAATGCAAAAGTTTGATACAACTTAGAATACATCCACTGTGCGCAGCAGTGATCAGAATCAGACATCAATGTCTTATTCACTGCGCCCTCGGGCTAGGCAAGCCCCTCACTGCCAAGTGAGTCAGACTTTTGAGTCATTGGCTCCGGGTAGGGTCCCCCAAGAAAACCCTGTATCCTGTTGTCTCACAGGTCAGACTTTTGAGTCAGAGACTCGAGACGGGGTTTCTCAAGCTGACTCCCTTCGGCTGCATAAAGAATAGAGGAGTACCCGAAATTAGCATTGCCATGGCAGACCCGTCCGTCCATTTTTATATTCTTCCTCTTTTACCACTAACTACCCTTTCTTCAAACCAAGACAACCGGTCAACACTGGCGGTTTTAACATCCGCACACTTCGATAATAGGCCAGCAAGCTGTTCTGACGATCACTCTTTCTAGTCTGGAATTGGATGTGTGCTGTCTTCGAAATACCCCTTTAGGGCCCTAGCATTGTTCCTCATTTGAATGTGCCTTCAGATAATGCTATAGGTCAACGGTTTTTTTCAGGCGCTCTGGTGACAATGGAGCCAAACTTCACGAGCAGACTGGGTTGGGGTTTGTACTGAGTTCTAAGATACAGCCGAACCTGCTGAGCTGGATCTCAATGAATGGTCGTCTGTGTCGCAAGACCTAGCATTTCAGCCAAAACCTGTCGACACGGGCAAGAAAGACGTTGCTTATTCGCCATATCTACGCAGTAATCAGCAGACAATAGTTCAGATGCTGTTAGAATCGACCTCTTACTTGAGCTCTTCAATCTTCAGAAAGAAACTAAGCACTCGAAAATAGTTGTGCTTGAGGGTGATACGAACACAACTCGGTCGTCTTACTCTAGACGAGAGGCAACTGGGTGGACTGTTCGATGCCCGTGCGCGAAGCACTGACAGTGCCGATCGAATGTGTACATCTCACGGACTACGTATATCGAGTAGCGCATTTCAGCACAAACGACGGTAATGTGTCACGTGGAGACCACTTTGTGCAACTCAACCATGGACGCAAATTGGTCGTATCGCCATCAGTTAACGGTGGCGCCGTTGCAATGAAGGTTGTCGCTCATTATGCAGTAACCATATTGATTCAGTTCATATCATCAGTCGTACCCATTTTATTTCATCGTTTAGTCAAAGATCACCTGTTCACAAACATAAAGTACTCGGCTGGAAATTGCGCGACGAAGGTGCACGAAACGCTTATCAAACAGCGTTGACCGTTAGACAACAGTGGAACGACCCAAACGTGCACTAGGCGGAAATCTCGACAGCTATATGAACCTCTCGCGAAGAGCTCAGCTCCAAAGGAACACTGCAGATACGACAGAATTGGGTCTGTTGATTTGTGGGAGTTAAGCATCAGTGAGAAGCACTGATGTATTACTGTCTATGATGATGATGGATCTGTTGATTTAGCGGAAATTATGGACAAACGTCGACTGATCTCCCTGACTCCGAATGTGACGAAGGCTGCCATGAACTGAAACGCAAACTTACGAAGAATGTGCGTAAGGACCGTGGGGCTTACTTCTCTGAGCAAGCCAAAGAGATGGAAAAGACATTTTTATCAAGGAATAACCCGGTGTTGTTTTCCCCGATTAGTGGTTGCACTGGAGGTCGATAAGGTGTTAATGAGACTGTCGGGAAAACAGCTCACGAATTTACAGCTTGTCGCGGCGACTTGACAGGTGGGCCATGCAGTTTGAGGAGAAGTTCAACTGGTCTAAGCCAGCTCATTCAGCTGTGGATGATGTAGATGGTGTGGTTGGCTATCATTTTAGACGATCCTCCATCGGAAATCGAAGTGACTTTCAGGTTTAAATGTTTGCAAATAAATAAAGCTTCAGATATGGACCTTCTTTTACTGGCACTTTTTAAACATTGTGGTGAAAAATCGTTGTGTGAACTGACTGAACTTTTCTGCTCCATACGGGAGACTGAAGAAGTGCCTCAGGACTGGTGCTGACCAACGGACATCCCTATGTTAAAAAAAGATGCCAGGACATTGTATGACAACCACAGCGGTATTAGCGTTGTCTGCTGCGTTCAAGCTGCTCACGGGTTTCATGCTGTGGCGGGTTCTGAAACACACAGAGAACCATATAAGAGATGAATAGGCAGGTTTCTGGTTTGGTCGGGGGTGCACCATGTAGCATACCATATATTATCATATATTCACCTTGCGACGGACACTGGGGCATCTGCATTACTTTTCTCAGCCAACGATAGCGGTATTTTTGGACCGAATGCTGCTTTTGATTCGGTTAAATGATACGCTCTCTGGGACTGTCCCCATCGCACAGGAGTCCCAGTGACATCATTTTGTTACTCGTTTTATACCTTCTTTTCGTTGGGAGTGTGTATTTTTGAAGAGCTACTCTGAGCGTTCTCCACTTCAACTTGCGTTCCAATCTCTCCCCTCCATTACAATTACATCGTGGATGATATCCTACAAGGAGCACTCAGAGATTCTGAGGATCTCGGAGTGCAGCTTCTGTCAGTTGATTGACATTGAGTACGCAGACGACACTGCGTTACTTGGCTATTGTGTAGACAGCACGCAAGCCATGATGAATCAGTTGAATAATACCGCTGGTCTGTATGGCGCGCAATTTGCATCCTGAATGCACCTTGATTGGATAGGCACTGACGAATGTTATCTGCAATGTTGCAAATAGGTCCATTCACTGATTGAAAGCAGAATGTACAATTCGTGTTTGCACTCAGCTTTGCTATATGAACCAGAGACCTAACCAATTTCTGTGGAAGATGTCCAAACATTCTCGGTATTTGATTACCGTTGTCTCTGCCAGTTAACCTGTATCAAACGGGCAGACTTTGTGATCAACACAACAGTCGCCGGGGCGTTCGGGACATGCTGAAGTTCGCGACCGAAAACCAAGATGGTGAAAATGCACAGCCTTCGCTATCGGGGTTACGTACTTCGTGTGTCGACAGATCCTCTGCCACACCTCACATTGTTTAATGTGGTTGATGATGAGTATGAGAGCCCGCAAGGCCGCCAGCCGGTAATATATTTACGGACTATGCAGACCCTGATCGTTCGACTGAACAGGGTTGGTAGATGGCATTTATCTGGCTGGGGAGTTCGCGACCATTCACACCGCCGGCCGGCAACACTCTCTGATACGGTATTGTGTTATTGGCGAGCCTGTATCCATGAACTTGTTGAATAATCCGTCTCGTAAAACTCGATTGGCTTTGTTTGTTCATTTTCTTCCTCTTATTTTTTCGTTATACATTCGTGATTGCCCAGTACTCTGCAACTTCGTGGACCATTGTCAGGATCAACAGCTGGCCCCAGTCGTTGTACCCGCAGGGGTGGTTCACAGTCAATATGATGATAATGTCGCACTCAGACCACCTGACATTTCGCGTCAGTCTGCTGCAATATAGGCACTGTCCGCAGTCACAGACGATTGGACCATACCCTCAGTAGGTGGTTCAGTTATATATGCAACAATAAAAACTGAACGACGGGATACGCCCGATCCTATCCGTGAGACCACCCATTTTCTAACCTAGTCGGGCATCTCAATCACCATTATTGACAACAATCCGTAAGTAGTTGGCACGGATAAACGCCGGAGTCAGGAGAAAAGTTCTTAGTTGGAGAACAAGAGTGGGAAGAAACGGGACTTAATTCGTTGTTCACTAGTTGACGTCAATGGATGTTTGTGACTAACAGCAGATATCGATGGTCGAGCACTTGAAGACCGTTTGCAACATACGACTTTACAGACCATAGCTAAAAGCCGTACAGAACTAACGTTTTTGGGACTATCTTACAAGCTCGCTCAACAAACTTCAGAAAAATGCGCCTCTATCGTACGAGATGACTTAAACCGGTAAACTCATTGACGTTTCGTACACTTATTCATAACAAGTTAAATCGTGCAGCCAAAGTTGACATTCGGCAACCACAAGTCCAAAGCAAAATATCAGCCATGGAGTAGGGGAAAACAAAGATCCGCATCAAAGTGCATCTACAAGGTCGTAACCCTGTAACGCAACCACTACGGTATACATAGAACTACTGCTATTCTGTAGTGGCCAAACGCACTGAAGAGCTAGGCAGACTGGAACTTCAACCCTTCCCGGTATAACCATATCAGATAGGCTAAAGGTGTAGAGCTAAAGATGTGAAGCAGTTGTACTCATGGAGCTGTGTGTAGCATTACTGGTTGTGCAGGGGTACTTAGGTAGAGTCACGATCCTGACTATACAACAGAACCTTTATAGTTGCAGCAGTGCCGTCTTCTGTATAGGAAAAGGTCCCAAAAATGTACTCTCAAACAAACAGTACTCCGGGCACGAAACGGTCGACCGGGATCGCCAGCATGTTAATCAGCAAAGTGATGTCCTTCGTTTAAAAGTAAAGTGTCTGCCGCACTGCACACATTTCAGAAGAGATCACAGGGTTGTTAGGCGATGACGTCGTCACGGTCTATAAAAGCCCCCAACCGGCCGCTGTGCACAGCTGTTAGGTATCGGTCACCCTGGCTAAAACTCTTTTTAATATAGCATTTTCAGAGCCACTTGCGAGCCTGTACTCAAAAGATACTTGATCCTTCATGGGTCACTACTGTTTTGTTTCGTCTCAGCTTATATACAATTTTACTTATTTTTTAATCTGCTAGTTCGTGTACTGTTACCAACAGCAACAGCAGCTGGAGCCATAGTACCCACGGGTACAGCTCAAAATGATGGAGTCAAAACTTTAGTTTGGTCCACCGAAATTTCGGCTGTTCGACTGTGAAGTTATTAATCAGGTAACTCGTAATTACGAAAGCTAGTCGACTTTTTACCTTCATCCAGGATTTGCAAATGACGCACAATTGTTTGGGTCAGCCATTTTCACGTCGAGAGAAAGCTACCTGAGGGTATTACAAGATACGGCAAGCAGTACGAAGGAATGTAAACGTTTCCCACGCGTTAAAATATGCCACCAGACAGGCAGACACTACCGCTTTTAATCAACAATCTCCTGGTTGCATATTTAAGGGTTGAATACCGCGAATATTACAGAATTCTGGGCACCATGATAGTATGCGCAAGTATGTTATTCATTAGGTTGTATGGCATAAAATATGACGCAGTTTATTGACTGAAGACCAAATTACGTACATTATCAAAGCAACGGATAAACAAGCATAAAATGAAGATACTGTTGGTATTAGAACGCGCAACATTGAGACCACCTTACCTATTGACAGAAACTTTCTAGTGCTTCCAGTTTATAACCCAGGAGGATTACGCGAATCCACCAGGTTGCCCAAGTAAATTTACCATAGGAATTTGACACGGCGAAACGAACGACCATTGAACGGACCAGAAAATGACAGGCTTTCACCGAAAAATGTCTTTACGTACAGAGATGTCGAAACTAAGAGGTAACTGAAGAAAAACCTCCTAAATTCATAATCCATTATCATCATCATCATCATCATAGACAGCAATACATCAGTGGTTCACACTGATGCTTGACTGCCACACAACCACGAAGAAAAAAAAACTTATATAGGAAGAAAGAAGAAAACAGAGGAGGGGAGGGGAAGTGGACCTAACTACTAAAAATAGCTACGTCTATATTCAACATACAACATCAAGGCGCCTACACCTTGCAAACAAACAACCGAGCTGTAAGTGAAAGTAAGGCGTCATCAGCAAGACAGCTTCCTTACGGCTTTCACTGCCCGCATCATTAAGTGCACTCACTTCACAGACAACTCGGCCAAACAACGACAACATTCACGCCACTGAGCTCGATTAGCCGCCATCTCACCTAACGTCTCAAGCCACCGACTCTGTGAGTCGCGAGGGCCCCAGCCAGGGAGACGAACCCGACCTACAGTGATCCAACCCCTTCGTGAACGATTTCATTTGTCTACGCCAGGTCATCATCTGTCCACCTCGCACCTTGCGCCAGTCAGCCGCAACGTCGTAGTGCTCGGTGTGGCAAACGACTATCTGGCATCCTTAGTACATGACCTAACCATCTAAGTCTGTGCAAATGTAGCGACTGAACAAGAGAACTCGTTTGACAATCAGTGCCAAACACCCGCTTCCTAACCTCCTCGTTGCTTACTCGCTGGTGCCACCCGATACGAGCGATTGAACGCAGACATCGGTGGTCAAATACCTGGAGACGGTTCACGTCCTCTACCCTGAGTGGCCATTATGTCGCTCCCAACTATCGCAACAATTATCCGTATTTCCACTTTTCAGACGACATTGCTTCCTGCTCTTTGTTCTTATCAATAAGACTAATGTAATCAAGAAACCGGTATTAATCTTCAGGTTATGATTACCAGGTTTCGTGATTTTCTCTTCCACTTTGTGAAATCGTGCTTTGTGTTGTTAGCTGTCAAGCGATATAAACCGATGACTCGAGAATTTTGGGCAAACGCGTTGAAATCCAGTGGATCACAACATGACAAGTTAACCCACAAAAGTGGAAATGGCTCATTAAAGCGCTTTCTAAAAGCGTGTGAAATCCCGTTCAAAGGAACCCGGTTGGGATAGAGGCTGGTAAGTTTGATTTTATACGTTTGACCTTGTAAGTTTTGATATTGTAAGTCTGATTATATAGGTGGTTAACACTATTGGACTGCATAACCTGTTGAAGTGGAGCCGTTTACGCCGGCCATGCAAGGCACAAGCCAAGGGACATATACACTTGCGCAAACTGAGGTATAATCGGCGTCGAATCACGTATACGAATACCAACAACAATCGGGCAAGCTGGCTATCCCCAGCGAAACCAGATGTATTTAACTTGAACCCATACTTGTGACAAAAAGAAGGATGCCGCGCGGAGAAGCACTGTTGAATCAAGAAGAATTTACGAGCTTTTTCATCTTACTCTGACCACTATCGACTGCAACATAGTTGATCATCCGCACTAACTATTTTGCCCACTGAGCCCAGCTGTACCTCGTGAACTGTCCGCAGATAACCCTGCACAGGCACAGATCCAAATGGGAGCCGAAATTCGCAACGTCCCAAAGCACTCGCTTCGTACGATCTCTGAGCCCCTTGAGAGATGGCGGAGATACGCCTGCTGAAGCAGCACACAGTCGATTGTCAAGAATCTGGGCTAGCCGAAAGCTTCCTTCGTCCCAAAAGAAACGTACAGTGATTCCCGTCTTCTGGAAGGATTTGCGCAGTGTGCACCAGCCACCAATGAGTCCACTAGTTCAGTAGCGCCCGGATTGGTGTTAGTTATGGTTCAGCTTTGACCTCATATCAAACTTCACCGCAACAACACGATCTGTTCCATTATCCCCAGTTTGTTAAACGCTTATCTACTCGGTGACCCTAATTTTCTTTTCCTATAAAACAAACATGCTTACGTTGCTGTCCGCGACGGAAGTCGAAGCCACTACGATGGTGCGCCAAATATCGAGGTGATATGTGACCGCTTGAGGCGCACCTTAACTGTCCCTTGGATATCGTCAAGATTCGCATAAATGCAAGCAGATCAACGAGCAGTTCGTGAACGAAAGCCGGAGCCCCCCACGATTGATATCCGTTGTTTCGCTGCCGTACTGTTTCAGATGTATATCGTCTCAGCCACTGGCCAAGTTGGTGATGCATTACCCTAAACACACGCAGAGAAAGTGTAGTTTGACTAAATCCACTTAAACGGCCTTAACGCTGTCAGACGTAAAGGTACGGTTGAAGCGTCAAAAGACATTCAAAATAAACACTACAAAGGCTCCCACAGACCGTGGTCTAAATGCAAGTAGAAAAGAATTTTATCAAAATTACAATAGTCATTTGTAAACTGCGCGTGACATGGAGAATACAGTACTGGCTGGAGACCTAGACGCTCAACTATGCAAGTTGGATGCTGATGAACATGACTTACGCTGACACTACTCAAACGACAGTCGTCGATCAGACAACGAACGTTCATTGAAGCTTTGTGCTGATAACGGTGTTCCTGGTAAGTACAAAATTTTGACGCCTTGGAGATCAATGCGCCGCATGGTGGCCTCCATCTCCAAGTCAATCGTAGACGGAGTGACTAGACAGTTCAGTTATCGGTAGCGTGAGTGCTTTGAAAACCATGTCAATTTGAAACACTCATCTGCTATGTGCCAGAATGAATCTGTATACCGGCGGGAGGTAACTTCGATGCTAAACACAAAACGACGTACCTGAACTAGCACAGCCACAAGTGCTCCACAGACCAGAGCAACCTTGCTCCGAGTCCAGGATTCCCCTCAGTTGACGACATTCAGACACATTTGGTATGTAATGCACAAGCGCAGCGTTACCGTCCATTCAAATGTTAACAGTTTCATTTCTGTGCGATCTCCCACATTCCGTAACGCTCACCAGAATATTCTATTCGGCAGCAGAACACAGTGAACTGCATTGTTGCACTGCTATTCTTTTTCCGTATTATCCCGTTTTGTGACTTGTGTTAACTATTCCTCTTCTCTTTTCAGCTGCCAGTCCGATTGTGGGACGAATAAAGCCCCTCCTACGGAACTCACACCTCCTCAATCTCCGACTAGCTGAATCGTTGCATTTGTCAAATCATTACACACATATAATTCAGCTAGCAAGATCACTCGTTCGGAAGTCAGGATGCAACCAAGAGAGGGTCGGGAGAACTGTTGGACACAATGCGCTAATGCTTTCATAACCTGCAACGACGCTCGGCACAGTATTTCCAACAACTGTGATTCTTTCCTGGATCCGTATGTATTTTACTTAACAAGGATATATATGTCACCTACCAACTTGATTTTACTGCACGGCACGTCAGCCAAGTTCTAGCTGTGAATGGGTAACCGCAAAACATCCTGGCATGAGGTTCGCGGAAATGCGCAGGTAAGGATGCTGATGACACTTACAGCTCTGTTGTTTATTTGCAACGTGTAGGCACCTTGACGCTGTATGTTTGAATATAGACGTAGCTATTTTCAGTAGTTAGGTTCTTTCCTGTCCCCTTCTTTTTTCTTCTCTCCTCCCTCACAAGGGTTGTTTTTTCGTGGTTGTGTGGCAGTTAAGCATC
>LOND01007058.1:4981-20864 GCA_014220965.1 Paragonimus kellicotti
GAAATTTCTTGAATAGTTTCATGATCGTACGAACAACACATTATTATGTAGTCTGAAATTTTCGTTACTCATCGAACCAAAACCGAACTTTCTTTACACACTACTCCCATCTTCTTCCTCAGCTTTAATTTCGTGTTAAAGGATTTTGTCAAAACGTTCAATCCTTCAACACCGGCACATCCCCAGATGTTCTCAGCCTGCGCGTAAGGTAAGTATGCACGTGGCAAACGGCTACCTTGTAGCGTTCCCCATTCCTATGCCGAGACGACGTTTTCATTATTTTCCCATTCATCACTGCATTTTGGCTGACTTTTATGTTAAGTAAATTGAAAGTAAATTGATTGAATTCCTCAACCGTTGTGTTGTTTGATGCACGATATAATCATCCTTGGAAGGCAGCTCTATGTAGACCTCTTTTTCTCTACAGTGACCACCTCCTTCAGGGTGGTACTTTTATGTCTACTTGTGCCTATCTATCAAACTTCTGCGGTAACCACTTGATTGTAGAACAGAAGACGTCAAAGTATTCACTAGTGTTCGTTTATGTTGAACCGGTGTGAAGCTGCTGAAGTTTAAGTATTGACCGGACCACGTGGATTTCCTATAGACAGTTATTCTAACCGGGCCATCTTCTCGACGACTTATGAGTATATCTAGAAATGGCAGGCAGTTGTTGAACTCAAATTCACAAGTAAACTTCAGGCTAAGGTAATAACTACTTGAACGTTGCACCAAGTTTTATATCACCTGTTTAGATCGACTGAATGTTGGCGTTTCGTTGACGTGACGTCTGTAATCTGACAAGTTTCCCATCTCTGTAGCCAGCTGTTGCTCAATTTCACAATGAAAAACGTCTGCTGAGATGGGACCTAGTGAACTACCCATGACTACCTCGTCCATTTGACGGTGGGACTGCTCGAGAAAACGAAAACTCACATTCTCAGTACACAGCAGCAAAGTTTCCCTCAACATGTCAGTCAGAAGTGGCAACGAAATGTGACTCATTTCAACGAGCTGACAATTATATTCAATCGCCATTTGGACCCATTTAGCTGTCAGATTGAACGCTAATTTAACATCTTCTCCCGATTTTCTATTTCCTCTCAAGATTACATCCATCAATATCACGCAAGTTGGTTGTTCGTATTCCCATCATCGCCCTGAATATCAGTTGAAACTGTTGGCTGTCTGCTACTATAACCATCCGTGAGTAAAATTTTCCGTACCACTGTACACTTTTCGACTGTCCAACAACGCAACTACCTCACTCAAACTTTGGTTATGTACATAAATTATTTCAGCGCACGGAATATACCCTGACGATCAAATCACATTAGATTTGGAGGAAAATAACCACACGGTATCCGATACTGACTAAGTTTAATCCAGTTCAGTTCATTTTGGTTCGGTTCGGTTCGGTTTGAATTGGTGGAATTCAGAGGATTATCCGTCTGGACTAAACATGTTAGGTAGCATGCAAATGTGAGCTCCGGGGTCTGACCGGGCTGCAACAGGTGGAGAAGATGGCACTCCAATTCAATACTGTATTGTGTATGGTGGTCGATTGGCAAGGGGATTAAAAGTTGCAGGCATTTGAAACCCTAAAATCCATTTCATTCTATACAGCTAAGAGAGTTCATCATTTTCGCAAGTCGTTGGTGAGTTCGATTAATACCAGTGTTCCCAGAACCGACCATCGGTGAATCCAGCCTGAAGCTAGTAATAGAGGTCGGTATTTTGCCTGGCAGTCTTTGAGACACAGGTAAGACAGGATTGATTGTTGCTTACAACAGAGGAATGAAAGCTGACCAGATAAAGGCTTGGGCTACAGTAGACAATGTTGACTGTCCACAAACACCCAACACGATGAGTTGTTCCAATACAACCAAACGGACGTGACGAGGTAGGACATCCCAATCGCAAACCCAGTCAGGTCAGGTGATTGACATTGTTGGGACGCTGGAAGAGTCACTCAATTCACTCATTCTGGGTGTAGGTCTGCCCAAAGTTTGAGGTCGAACCACTTGATGGGTTGCCACGGCGTTTTTGTAGGCTACTTAGAAAAACCCGAAAATACTGAGGCAAAAATTTGATTGATAAAACCAGAAAGTTTCACAGTGGATTAATATTGCTACGGTAGGGCGCAGGAATCCATAGAGCATTGTGTATCCCTTTCACGATCGAGATGGCATAAGGAAGCTTTGGGGATACTTACCAGTCAGTTTGATTGCCGAAATCAGTTCGTTCTGTCTCAACCGTGTTAACCGTTTGATTGTCCTAAGTGGGGTGTATCCGCTTTGAATGACCTCAGGCGATTAGCAACCCAAATTCGAGCATGTGATACTACATTGTTCCAGCTGGGTTGGTCAGAATGACTGACATTAAAAGATCCGCATGCCATGCTAGCGTGACGGCCATAGGCTGGAATAACCATCCTGTCCATTGTTCCCTGTGCAGAGGTGACCATGATCTTGTAGACTGTATGCACCTCGTTGCTCAGTCGGTCGAACGTCGTTGGAATACAGTCAAGCTCAACAGATGATGTTTCATTTGTCCGAAGTCCAATTACACAGCCAAGTCATGTAGTCCAGGTTAGGTGTCTCGGATCTAGTTGTGGTGGTCATCATGAGTATCGGATACACGGAATATATTTGCCATTGTTGACAGCCAATGACAGCCAATCACCAGATAACCGTGCGATATGTGAGCGACGTCTGTACTCACCTACGCGAAGGATACTTAGAAATACCAAATTAAAATCGACGTATGCAGCCGTTACATCCATCCACATCAGTGAAGGTTACATGAGGTAGGTACCTTCCGAAAGCATCAATTGTACCAGCTGGTGGTATCTGCCACACCATCCAGCATTTCACCCGAATAGACCGGATACTTTGCGAATAATGTTTGATTGCGTTGTCGCATATCAAGGAGTACTTGCCAATCGCGCACTGCTTCAATGGGTTGATTTGACCAATAATCTTATTGGAGTCCTTGTCCGTACTCGTAAGCATGCAATAGCCATCGGGGCAGATACTGAGGAAAAGGTTCGTTTAGGTTCAGGTTCCAGAGATGACAAGTACCGTTAACTCAGACCTCCAGGGTTTCACTTGTCAAGGAGCCCTGGATGTAACGTGGGAGGTGGTAAGCGATTTGTTCCAGTTTCAAGTGCATCTTGCGGATCCACCTCATGTCAGGAGGGGTATATTGAAACGGGTTGAGTCCTTGTATGACTCTGGGAATAGTCGCTCCAACGATAATTTCATCCCATAAACTGTTGCAGGGCCTTTGTGCTCAGGGTCTTGTTTGGGACAGTTTGATAGAAGAGATCGATCTTCCAACCTGAAAGAATTGGCTAACAGATATTCGACCCATTAAATCGATTGAGGTACCCCCTGTGTCTCTCCAGACATGCCTATTGCCGTCGGAATAGAACTGCACTTGTCTTGTAACGCATCCGAGGTAGGATAGGGAGCGGTTGGTTACATTATGCTGACAGCGTCGCACGGTTCACTTAGGTGTTGTTTCATTCTAGGCAATTCACGAGTAGCGCTGTGTAAATAGTCCCTTTTCCAGGACTCAAACCTACGGCGGCCGTCCTTACAGCATGTCTTACGCCGAACGGATGCACGTCTAATCCTTCACGATCAACACACACCCTGCCTGCGTCAACTGCAGTGATGATGCCAACATTTGGTCCGTTTGGATGGACTTAACGACGAACCTGACTAAACATCACAGCGCAATACAGATTGAACCCGGTAACAGTGGCATGGTGAGTGCCAAGGGAAGCCTCATGAACACACGGTTGGCGGCATCCGAAACGGATTAGCCTGTCACAGTGACCGAAGCCAGAGGACGCCTGCGCTTCAAACCATCACCCCAAGTGGCTTGCGCTGCACCACTTGTGGTTCCACTCACACACCACGTATCCGGTGTAAACCCGAAGGAATAAGACCAGTAGGTGTGTGAGTGAGGCCTTTGTGTCCAGCCGGCCAATGCTGGTTAGCCAATTGAATGGCTAGCAGGAAAAGGAAACCCTTATCTCTCGGAAAATAAACAGAGAGAGACTACAATGACAAGATCTAAACTGAGAAGAAAGATAAGTGAAATGTAATACAAGAAGCATTTCAGTATACGAGTGAATGTTAGTGCATTCTAGAGCGGATGAAGATAAGAAACAAGATTCAGATTGGACTACGAAAAGAACAGGCAAACCATTCATCATACAATACACCAACAAAGCTGAAGATAACAATGGGTAGAAGACCGCAGACACCCAGGTTTCTGAAAGGAGAAGCGGATTAGTAGCCAAACGACCATATTCTTGGTCGATGCAATCAGTAACAGAGATGCTGACAGATATACTGTCATGACCTACCTCAGCCTATCGTACTCGTCGTCTCTTCGCCGACGGTGCACTATGAGTACGCTGGTGACCTACTAATCCGAGGCGGCCAGCGCATTCACGGCCGCACACATCGCAACGCCATATAGTCATGTCACCACGACCTATGGCACCGATGGTTCCTTTGCGTACCGCGCGCTTCCGTTCTCGGCCGCGTAATAACTGCTCGTTGAACTCGCGGACGTTCGTCCGAATCGTATTCCTCCAGACCGTCCGGTTCAACGCTAAGTCTTCCCAACATCTGAAATCAATTTTACAACGTGAAAGACTCACCTGCACAGCATCCTGGTATCTCCGCTTTTGACCACCAGGATTTCGCTTACCTGATCTCAGTTGTCCATACAGAAGCTGCTTCGGAATACGGTCATCGCCCATCCGACGGACGTGACCCAGCCAACGAAGCTGATTCAGCATCAACATGGCTTCCATCCCGTTCATGTCCGCTCGCCGCAATACCTCAGTGTTCGGAATCATGTCCGACCACCGAATACCCAAGATGCGTCTTAGACATTGCAAATGAAAGCGGCTAAGATAGCGCACGTTCCGCTGATACAACGTCCATGTTTCACTGCCGTACAGCAGTATAGACAGCACCATTGAGCGGTAGACAAAGAGCTTAGTGCTCGGCTTCAGGCTGTGGTTCTTCCAAACACGTCTTTCAAGACGTCCGAACGCAACACTAGCCTTTGCCACACGAGCTCTCAACTCGCGGTCCACGGACAGATCGGTGGACAAATTGCTACCCAAGTAGCAAAAATCAGCGCAGCTGTCGACAACGGCTCCATTGATGCGAATTTGGGGTGAAGGTGAACAGACAGCACCTTCGCCCGGAGAAGGCTGAAAGAAAGAAAATGTCTTACCTGTGTTGATATCCAATCCAAACTTGGATGCCGCGGTCGCGAAAGCAGTGGTCAGTCGCTGTAGTTCGTCCTCGCTGTGTGCGAATAGCGCGCTGTCATCTGCAAATAGAAGCATGCGCATCGTTGAGGTATGTAACCGGGTTGGGGCGCCGAATCGTCGGATATTCAGCAGGCGCCCATCCGTCCGGTACTCTACCTCAACGCCATCCTCCCCAGAGTTCTGAAAAGCAACTGTTATCATGGCAGTCAAATATAAACTAAATAGAGCTGGGGCTAGCACACAACCCTGCTTCACGCCAGTGACAATGTCAAAATCATCACAAGTCGATCCACACGACTGTACTTCGCCCTCATACCCACATGCAACATTCGAATCAAATTGACAAACTTACCTGGACATCCAAACTTACCAAGCACCGTCCACAACGCCTCACGGTTCACGGAATCAAAAGCCTTGGTGAAATCCACGAAGAGAGCATACAGGGGCTGGTTGCGTTCCCGGCATTTCTCCTGAATTTGTCGAGCAGCGAACACCAGGTCGATCGTACTCCGACTCGCCCGGAATCCGCATTGCTCCTCAGGGACATTGGTCTCCAAACTTCCGTATTCAGCCTGTTCAGGAGAATTCTGGCGAGCACCTTGCCTGCGCAGCTCAGCAGACTTATGCCCCGATAGCTGTCAGGGCATTGCTTGCTACCCTTACCTTTGAACAAGGGTACGATCAAGGCATCCTTAAATTCTTGCGGCATCACTTCGTGCTCCCAGATGGAGTGAACCAGCTGGAGCAGTGCACGTTCCAGCGCCGGTCCACCATTCTTAAGGACCTCAGCCGGCAGTCCATCTTCGCCCGCAGCCTTTCCGTTGCGCAGTTGACCAATCGCTCTCTGCAATTCTAGTAAATCCGGGGCGAGAGCAAGTGAAGGCTTGATGGCCTGTTGCGACAGGCTGTTCACGGTCACCCAATCGATGGTAGCAGGACGGTTCAGTAGGCTACCAAAGTGTTTGCGCCAGACCTTCATGATGTCCTCTGGCTGGGTGCACGAACAGCCGGTGTCCATGTCTACCAGTGCTTTAGTGGACTGGATCGATGGACCGAAGATCGCTTTGAGCGAATCGTAGAACTCCTTATGTTGTCGACGATCTGCGAAGCCCTGCATTCGCTCGCCCTGCTTCATCCACCAGTTGTCCTTGATTCCGCGGACACGCTCGGCCAGTTGACGGCGGATACTCCGGAACGTGGCCTTCTTCGCTTCATTGGCCGGGTCCACTGTGGAGGCAGCAAATGCGGCATTCTTCTCTCGTACCAATTCAGCGATAACCACGTTGTTGTCGTCGAACCAGTCCGGACGTTTCTGGCATTTGAGACCGATCGTCTCGGTGGCTGCCGTCGTGATCCGTTCCTTGATAAATTGCCACATACCCTCAGGGGTAGTGGGAAAGGCGCGTCGTGCAGACGAGCGGCAACTGCACGCTGGTAAACAGTCTTTACCTCACAGTTCTCCAATCGTTTGACATCCAGCTTCTGCCGTTGTCCGGAAGACCTACAATAAACAGACTTGCGTACATGGATAAATAATTTAGTCCTGACCAATCTATGATCTGTGCTACATTCAGCACCGCGCATCACTCGCGTGATACGCACTTCACTAATGTCGCTGCCGCACAATCACGTAGTCAAGCAAATGGTGATGACCACTTCGTGGATGGGTCCACGTCGTGATGTCGCTCGCATCCAGCTGGAATCGGGTGTTCGTGATAGCCAGCTCGTGAGTAGCACACAGGTGGAGCAGACGATCACCGTTCTCATTGACTGAACCAATGCCGTAGGGTCCGAGGACTCCCGGCCAAGCTACTGAGTCGCGCCCGACTCGAGCGTTCAAGTCACCCAGAACAAACAGTCGGTCACTCACTGGTGTCGACCGGATTGTGACGGACAGCTGATCATAGAACTGGTCCTTTGTATCATCAGTGTGACACATAGTTGGACCATAAACACTGAGAAATGTAGCACACTTACCTCGACCGAGTCGCAGGCGCATAGACAACATTCGAGGGCTGATGCCGTGCGGTTCGCCTATCATCAAAGCATTGATGTGATCAGCGACTGCGAAACAGACACCATGCTCCCGAGCACCGTCTGCCGGGTAACCTATCCAGTAGAAGGTGTACCCAGCACCTGCTTCCCGCAACTTACCTTGGTCCGCAAGCCTTGTCTCGCTCAAGGCTGCTACGTCGATTCCATAGCGACGCAGCTCCATCGCGATCAGTGCAGTGCGCCGCTCTGGCCGCCCTGTCGCACCGCATCGATCCAGCAGCGTGCGCACATTCCATGCTCCAACACAGAGCGTCTTGCGTCCCCGCCTGTTTCAGGTTGGTCTTCGGGTTACTGAAACTTGAGTGAGCATTATCTGCTCGAGGATTCTGGTTGGGGGAACAGTATGAGGGTGAGTGTTTGGCAGTAGCATATTTTCGCCTATCCACCCTGCCATGTGCAGCAGATAGGGCGACCCGGTTTATCCTGCGTGACGGCCGATGCAGTATGGTATTTCGTTTATGTTTGTATAGTCATGGTTTTTGTGGGCTTAGGATACTGCCAGGACGCCCAGACCTAGGCAGGAGAGCGATTAGGGCCCTCAACCAAAGCCTTTGGCTCAAAAGCCTGTACCGCAAGGCAGCAGGTGACGCACACATACGCATCAATCACCTGAAACAGGCTCGACAGTCACAACCCAAGAAATTCGGCACATTCACACAAAGATAGTACTGCAAAGACAAACCGACCACACATACACACACGAAATCGGATGAAGCAAAAAAGAAACAAAAACAACATCAAACCGTTCCAAAGCACAGCACAGCGGCACCATACACAACGTACGCATCTGCTTTTGTCTGGTTGCTCCCCTGTGGCCAATCTGACATGGTTGAACCTACATCGACCAAAGTCGAAGTCAGCACAGCCCACCGGATCAAAACAACACACAAGCCTGACCACCACGCCAAGGTAGCAGAAACCCAACAGACGCATACACAGTGGACAGTGCCTGAACACGATGATTAGCTAACAACCAACTTACCACGGACCCAGCATCAAATTCGATCCCTACCTAGATATCTTACTAGCGCAACCATTTGATTCAAAAACTGCCTTGACAAAGATTAGCCGTGGCAACCAAAATGTCAGAAATATTTTGAAGGCATCATTTTTCCAAACACCGTTGTGTCGTCAACATTTGAACGACACAACTAACGCGGCTCCTTGTGGATGAACGATCAATGCGTATCGACCACATAGTCTTGTGGACGGACTCTACGATAGCGTTGTAAAATACTCGTAATACATCGTTCACGCCCTGCCTTAATATTTTCAAACCCGAATGAGGCTAATACCACTATATCACATTGAAGACGTGTGCCTTCTGATTTGAGTCCGGCCGACGTGGCATCAAGAGGAGCCCCACATTCATCTTCACACAGGATTGCACATGCAGTAAAGCCCGATTTGAAATATCTGGTACCACGACATTCCATTTAGTTAAAGTTGCTGAAAGTAGTGGTGTGATTCTGCTGATTGGTTAGTTTTGCTTGCTTATTAAAGACTGAAAGTCAGAGAGAACGCGTGAAGTTGAGTCCCTTGAACGTGTTCCACTTGGAGCACGCAAGCTGTAAGCTGATGATGCTCGTTCAGGAAAACTGTCTTTTAGATGGTCTGAAGTATCTCGAGGTAAGAACAAGTGATGGCGCTGACAAAAATGATACGAAACCTGTTATTTGCCATCGCACGGTACGGTTACAGAGCTTCTGGTTGAACATTACCACCAGCTGGGAGGTCAAATGAGTGCCACGCATGTGTATGCATCCATTCGGACGAAATTTCAGGTGTTGGTGAGGACGGTGATTTTCAGGCATGTGATCAGTTAGTATCATAGAAGGAAAATTCTCATTTTTCTCAACCATGTGAGCAACTGGTGGCTCTATTATCAATAACTAGAATGACTGCTGATAGGTATACACCGAGGCACACTGGAGTGAACTACATTGTTCCGTTCAGGTTGAGGATAGGTAGATGCAAACACAACGAGTACGATTGTATGCTTACTTGCTCTCAGACTCGTGATATCCATTTGGAGGTAATCTGTTCATTCTCGACTGGTTCGCTCCTGGTGACAATTATGAAATTTGTGAGTAGACGGGCTACCAGCCTTGTTTCATAGAAGGATTGTTGATCGTTTGCTACTTCGTAAAACTGATCAGCAGTTTGACCTATCTGAAGTCAACCGGCGAGGTGGGGTGTGAGGCTGTATGTCAAGAATCATCCGGATTGTGCCTTATTCCGTGACTCACACGCAGGTTATGAAAGAGGAGGCACTGTTTACTTACGTTGCAGAGATAAAACGAATAATCGCCAATGACCCACTAGTGTCAATCCCTGATTGTCAACAAAATCCAATCATACTAAGATCGAAGTGGTTTGGTAAAAGTGGTTTTCTAGACGACGAACTTACACGGTTAGAGCGTTATGTCAAGGGTTGGAGGTAGCCCTAAATCTCACTTGCGTGTTTTGGAAACAGTGGTGACGTGGATACCTGTCTAGAATGCAATTTGCTCACAATTGTTTCTCTGTCTCATGTAATCTGCAAGCAGAGGTTGTCAACCTCCCTCATGACATACAAGTAGTTGTGATAACATCACGGGATGTTATACGGTGTTATATTGACTCAATGTCTGCCTGAAGTTCAAGACAGAATTCACTACTGGTTGGTAGGGAATTTCTCTAATGATTTTTACTGCCCTATCCTCTGATGAATTCCGTGTATTTCCTGTATAGAAAGCTCGAGTGGTTTTCTCGCCCGGTGTCGGAATCGTTAGAGTTCGATTAATACGTTTGTCTTTCCACGTCTGATACGGTGCAGAATGTTGAATCCGTCGAAGCATGTTCTTTTGTAGATAGTCCACCCTGAATTTCTATTTATTTTGCCTATGCTTTGGAAGTAAAAAATGATGAAGAATTTTGTATCATGAAAATATAACTGCTCGTTTCCCTTCTTTAATAGCTATTATTGTCCACTGGTTAAATTTTTTCTGTTAATAACTTCGACGGATGTTTAACGGACTCATTTCCCTTTGACTGGGGATAATTTACGGACTTGTTCCTGGGTGCTCCATTTTGAACACCTTTTCTGCTGGATAACCCGAGTCTACGATGAATTCACAATCAAGGTGAGAGTGCTATTTCATTGAAGTTTTATCAGTAATAGCGTATGAATTGCACCAATTTCGGGCGCCTTCCTTGACGTTTTTCGGACTCGGAAGATAGTCTCATTGACACGACCATCTGAATCAGTGTTATTGCAATTGTCGGCTACACGTTACTGAGTGGATGATCCTGACTGGCCAGAAGCGATTCAATAGAATTTCCATTGCATTTATTCTTCATTAATGTTAGACCAGCAGAAGCATCTGATTATGTGTTTTTTGTGGCACTGTCTGAACCGAATATATATATATATATATATATATATATATATGGGCAGAGGGCAGAAGATAGCACGTGAAAATATTGTAACATGCAAGGCGGGCCGTTTCTACTCTGATTGTCCGTTGCACTTACGGACCAACTTTTGGGGCAACGTGGAGACACCGGGGGACAGCGTTCTTCCGAAGGAGGGGTTCCAACAACAATCCTGTAAAAGGAAACAATACAGACAAGCATGAGCCAAAGGCCCAGTAAGCCATGCACACGACTTACACAAACGGAAACTAAAACGGCGTCAACAACACAGCAGCACGCTCCCGTCACACAATTCAAATTCAACCTGTGTGCGCTTGCTGGTTTCGACCGCACGTTACAATATGTGGTGGTATCGAACGTGTCCTCAAAGTTACACTGTCAGACAATTTAAACAATCAGTCAGTTACAATCAAGTTTACAAACTCAAATAACAGTGCAGCGGAAACGTGTGATTAATTGTCTAGTTAATTTTAGCGGTAAAGTATGGAGCGAGTTACTGATAATCGTATAAACAAACATGGTACAATGTGATAAAAATCGGAATATAAGTAGTAAAGTCGGATAGAATTCAATTGTTGACGGCCCATTATGATTTTATGGAAATCATATAAATGTTGGCGTATCAAACATTAGTGTACGAATGGATAAAGCGAAGAGAGCCACGTCAAATTAAGGCATAGAATTATGCTACTTTGAACATGGAAGTAGGCCACAGTAAAATGTGAAATTAGAATTCTTATCAAGAAACTCGTCAGTAAAATCTTGTGGGATACAGTTCAACGCATGTTTTCACAAAACAAATATATTCACATCACAATCAAATTTCGCATGTATTCATTTATTTGCTCGTGTCGGGCATCACAGAGTGGCCTTAAGCCATGCCGTTTGCCTGTAAGACTAGATGAACGCCATCCGTCTCGGTTAAATTCTAGTGTGATTAAAACGAGTCCAGATAATATTATAGCTCAGCTGACCGATTCCGATCATTATGTAGGCACGAATTATCCAGCAATAATGAATTGGTCACACAATCTGGAAATCAGTTCTACTTCGACTCACTAGCAAGTGAGTATGTGCTACTACACACGATATGCATCAGTTGTCTGATCGCAACGACCTCATATATGAGCCTCTTGGTCTAGTGCATTGCACATCAGTCTCGTCTGACCACATGATTCATCCCGGTGGCTTCACACAGCTGACCACAGTATATCTGAACGACGATCAATCATTATGATTACTCGCGAGTATAGAAACAGTTCACTCAGTTCCACCGCTCCGTTGACAATTCGTCGATCTATTCGAACCAACTACTTCTGTGCTAAATGCGATCATGCTGTGCTACCAGCGCCGACAGAACCCAAGTGGGAATAAGTGAACAGAAATGATGAGTAGAACATTGTGTATTTGCACAAGTTTCACACGTCAGTTACATGGCAGAATGAAAATTTGTACAGTAATTCTTCGCGTGTGTAAATAAAGACAAGGAAGTTACGGATAGATTGAAGTGAGGTGACAGATGTGACCCAAACTGACCATCGATTGGATTCAAACGAGCGACAGAATCAGCATGTTTAAATGCGGCAGGTATTCTACCAACGGAGCTACAAAGCCACGCCAGCAACTCAGAAATTTCACGCCTAGTTTCACTTGCCTACTCAGTGTACTGTGCTATGCAGAATTCATCAAATCATTCAGCGGATTGACCAACAATGCAGGATAACTCGCATCGTTCGACCCAGAACACACCGGCCACAATGTTGAGCATCGAAAGTTGCATTATTCATAGATGGTCGTAGCAGATTTCATAATTAGTTGCATCCCAAGACAGACAAGTCAAGCGGTCAACATATTTACAGGAAATTGTTACACTGAAAATGGAACAAACATCGTAGTCCACTAAAGACTTTCACACATGTTGTAGGAGTCGAATGTCTGTTTTTCCATTATTTTGAACTCAGGAGATCTGTGTTTTCTATCTCTCTCTTCAGATATGGAAATATACATTGAAATATGTGGCAAGCTTTATCCATAATGTGTGCGCAATGAATAGTCTGATGAGGTATAATAGAAATATAGGTTCAATAGAAACAGACGCACATAGGAAAGTGTTGAAAAATGGAACGAAAGTGACAGTTTAAACTCTAGTTTTTTCAAATGTTACCAAGAGGAATCTTGAAATTACAATACCATACATATGTATTCAACAATAGTTACGGAACTGGCATTACAGTAAGCCTACGCCGATTATTGATTTCCATCAAAGCAATGTGCATCAGTCTGTTATGCCATCCATGCAAGATAGATGATTACACATTGAACTACAGAGATTTGTGCTCCCATCCATCACAGTATGAGGAATACGTGACAATTGCTCCCAAACCTGCATTCTTCAAATTATGCATGACCTAGTGATTACGAAGAACTGCAAAATGAGCACGGTTTATCGGAGGCCTACTTCCGTAAGCACATGTTGTCGGGCAACAGAATAATGAAAACTGTCCAATGTGCAACCAGGAATGGTAACAATTCTCCATTTACATTCCGTCTGCAATAGAACAATTAACTTGATCGCTCTACACGGGTTGTATGTCAAGATGCACTAAGAATTTTGAAATGAAGTCTCATTACTACTGCACTGGAACTCAGTTTGCTATGCAAGCAAATACAGTGCAGTTGAATACTGTCTTTTATTTCAATACACCTGTAATGTTTCACTCGTTCTCTGATATCACATTGGGAAACATACTGTATTTATGCGACAGTACACTATGTCAGCAAGGACAGTTTAAAAGTCACTCCCTTTCGATATGAGTCAACTAAATGTTAATAATGAGTTTCAAGTGATTACTGAATGATGCTCCCATTTATGGTCAACGCGAAATTTTCATTTCCATCATCAGATCAAATCCATCAGTGCTACTCAGGTTGGCTGTTCATATGCTCACTGACCAAATTCAGTAATTTGGGAAATATCAGTTGATTGTTAACACAATCATCCGTGAGTGCTTGAGTAGATATATTTTGTCCGTTCAAATTCCCTACAGTTCAACGCGACAAATCATTGGTCAAAACCATGGCAGACAGAGGTTCAAGGTCAACAGCTTTTGCACACAGAGGACTGGCTTGCTACGCATGACAAGCAGCGCCTCGAGTGACTTAAGATGACAGGCTTGTGATGACGCATCAACACACGGAAAGCGTTTGTCGGGTCGACCACATGTCCGGTCTCCAGCAGGTGTCTGGCGATCGAAGAGGCCGGCTTGCGTTGTTTGGTGAGGTCGCGTCGGGTCACGCCACACATCAAGTCCTCGATATACTTGGGCACGTGTTCCTTCATTCTAAGGCGCAGGGATCGATCAGTTCTGCCAATGTAAACGTCACCGCAACTGCAGGTGAACTGGTAGATACAGTGTGAAGTGGACAGCTCTGGCATCCGCGTCTTAACGTGAGGAAGTGGGAGTGACTTGGTGCGACTGAGTAAACGCAGTGTAGCTGCATTGTACGTCCGTTGGATGACCTGTGTCAGTCGTCGCGTTAGAAACGACATATTACTATCTCCTTTGTACGGTAACTGCATGTAAACTGGTTTCTTCGAAACAGACGATTCTTGTGGGTTTATTACTTTCGGTTTGCTGTGAAAGTCAATAAAGCCCAGTGGATAACCGTTGGAGACCAGAGTCTCACGAATAAATTTCAACTCTGTATCTAGTGTATCATCCGTACATATAGTTCGCGCTCTGTGAAATAGACAACGAACTAGCGAGCGTTTGTGTTGTATGGGTGAGAAACTGTTGAAATTCAAATATTGTCCTCCCCAGGTGGACTTACGATATACTGATCGACACACTGTACCATCCTTTCGTCGCTTGATGCTGATATCCAGAAAGGCGAGCGTGTCCTCCTTCTCGAACTCAGACGATAACGTTAGATTTCGGTGCGAAGAGTTCAATAAATCCAATAGTTTTTCTATTGTCTCTTTGTCTTGTGCGAATACTATTATGTCATCAACATATCGACGATAAATCGGGATGTCATGCAGTGTATTCGCAAGGCGGAGCTCAATCATAGACATAAACAATTCAGCCAAAATTGGTCCCATCGCAACTCCGTCTACTTGTTTGAATCCCATGCTTTGAAAATAGAATTTGATATTTTCAGTACACAATAATATCAAAGGCTTCAAGATATTGACTGGGACATAAAGCTTCATGTTATGACCTAGTGCAAAGTCATCACAAGCCTGTCATTCTTAAGTCAATCGAGGCGCTGCTTGTCATGCGTAGCAAACCAGTCCTCTGTGTGCAAAAGCTGTTGACCTTGAACCTCCGTCTGCCATGGTTTTGACCAATGACAGACTAGTGTATGCATTGACTTGATATATGAACTTAATTCGCTTAAATATTTTTGATTTTCACCGCTGTTATGTGTAGCAACTGACGAGAACATACGAAATGGTGCTACCATCCTGCAAAACAAAACAAATGTTGGCGCAGCTTGCAAGGAATTCATTGGAAGCACATTGTGGTGCCAGTCTTCCCGGCTCCGTCAATATTGTCACCCAAAAATTAGCTCCAAATCATAGGCGGACTTTTCTCACGCCGTCACAATGGCGTACCATCTACATAATGCAACACATACTGAGACTGTCATTGCTGAGGGAAGTAAAGTATCGGTGTTGGGCAAAACAGGAAACCATTGCACACATGCTGCGGTCGAGTTGCACTGCTAGCAGGACTAAGATCCGACGACATAGCTGCGTCCCATCCTTGCTTCTAGTGCTCATAAACTCCGATTCAATAAGCACATTTGACATGGCATTCATAGCATATGTTGCAGCCTAATGACTCATGAAATCTGTTCGATCGTTCAAATGAAGTTAATGTGGATCCCTACGAACACACACGAATTACATACTTGCTTCTCGACTGAAACCATCATATTCTATCCGTTATCCGCATACACGTTATCTTTAACAGTCACTGATTTATCCACTCGTTTATCAGTTAACCGTACCGTTGCTAGGATTACTTAGATGGAAACTTACTGATCAATGTTCCCCAGAAAATTATAGGGAGAAGCAACTCATATTCGACCGTGAAC